>CAEGAE010062999.1:0-20980 GCA_903067095.1 Girardinus metallicus | reverse complement strand
ACTAATGACTGGGTAATGTTAATTCAATATTTGGAAGTGTGGCCAACAGGGAACGAATGATGAATGGCTTTGTTCACTTCTTCTGCTGCCGTTTCTAAGACTACAACTATAGGCAGACTACTATTCTAAAACAGCACCGAAAACTGACATTATCGTTCACAACTCCTCTTTCTATTCACTGATTGGCCGGATTGAAATTCAACTGGACAAATTTAACTCAGTGGGAAAAATCCCAGACAGAGCACTGAAGGGAGATGAGAATTGAGCGAAATTGAATAAGAGGCAATGGTCAGGTTTCTTTTCTCTATGTATCAGCTGAGCATTTGGATGCTGGATGCAATGCTGCAATGGATGCTGTTTCAGCAGCTAGTGCTCTGGGTTGTGTTGCACACTACTAATGCTTAATGCTAGACTCCTACCTGAAGTGCAATTCCTTAAAATGCATGACTTAGTGGCACAGTAAGGCAACTAGGAGTGCCAGATGAAATCATCCACATGGTTCCTTTTAGGACGATAAGCCTGCGTTTCTTTGTAGTATGTAAACTATATATTTGTATGCTCCTTTTCACTTTTCACAATGCTTGGTCATATCTTATTTTAGTTTAATGTGTTAATACACAAACTGTTACAGCATGTGGATTTTACACATGCTGTAAAATCCACACAGACACAGTCCGTATATCTGATAAAGGTAGTGAAGGCTAATCTTAGCGGCTGTTCAGGACCAGCGCTCTATGAATTTTCCATTTGAGTACCCATTGACAAGTGACATTTATTCATGACTGTTGTGAGCATTACCCATGAGTCAGGGGTCACAAATTTTTTTGTTTGTCATTTTCACTTTTGCTAAAGTACTTTCAGTATGTATGATGCAGTTTATAGTCATGGTTTTTCTTAGTGGGAATACAAACAGATGGGAATTCTGTCAAACAAACTGATATGGAACATGCTGTTACATGTTGTGTTAGAGGAAGGTCTGCTCTGCATATCTACCTTTTTGTCAGAAAACAAAGCTGGTTTGGTTGCTTGTTTTGATTGCTGGATGAAACTTTGTGCATTGTTGTTAGATTTCTCATATGCTAACTGTGTATTGCCTTGTTTATATTAGCATCTTGTTTTCTTAGATTTTTTTTATTATTATTTCCACATACAGGTGTAACGACAATGCTGACTACTAATTGAAATGAGCAATACAATATATTTTGGAAAATTAATAATAGCGAATATCTTGAATGCTTGGTGATTGAGGTGTCATATGCAACACTTATTTTTCATTATGAGAGTCTTGGTTAAAACAAAGGCATCTACAATGAGTCTACCCTTTCATAAAATACTTTACACAGATATAATTAGAACACAGAAACACCAGTATCACAAGCTCAAAAGCAGCGTGCAACTGCCAGAGGCAACTGGCAATCACTAGATGTTGTTCACATGATTAAGATTGTCAGTAAAAATAGCTAAAATTATTGTTTAAGCTTTTGAAAGGTTAAATCCAGTAATTTTACTCACTATTGACAATTAATCAAAGCTGTTGTTTAAACTGTATACCATCCTCACTTTTGAGGATTACTAAAGAGTCCTTTTTGTTACATTCATTTTTTAGTTTTAAAAATATCTAACACCTTCTTTGACACTTTGAATCTAATGTTGAATACACTGACAAAACTTAATAAAATTATTGCATCACATGAAGATGCTCTGAAGATATTGCAACATGTGAAGAATTTTCATATGTTTAGGTTGTGTTCTTGAGTTATTAATTTGCTTGTATTAAAAGCAAAGAAAAACCCTGATAGTATTTCTTTGCTCCTCTTTAGAAAACGTTTTTCCCCTCAACTGTTGCAGTTGCTGTGTCATAAAGAACACATCCCTGGTTGGAATTCCCCAGGAAATGTTCAGCTGGAGGGTGGGAAGAAAGGGCTCAGAAAGTCACTGGAGAGTGTGATTGTTGAACAATATTTAATGCATGAGTGTGTAGGAGGTGGAAACTAAAACAGACCCCATGCTGTAGCTGTGACCCAGCCTTTTTTTTTAAAGGGAAATGGATCTATGTTTTTTTGTTTGTTTTTTTTCCTCTCACTGCTGTCTGTGTAATCGCAGCCTCTTTAGGGGTTGGCTTCCTTCCAGTTCAAGGTCTATACAGAAAAGGGTAGATGTAAAAGCTGACTGCCATCCTTAGACCTTTACAAGTGCTTGCATTTTTTTTTTTGCAAAAGAACAAAAGAGCAGTTAGAGACACTCAATTTATTGTTGGCATATAGGTAGTTTGCAAGATTGCATGAAGTTATGGCCATAATTGTGTCAGAATGAATCAGCTAACCACACAAGTAACAGTTGTTTGCGTGATTATATGACTACTGGATGTATTAAAAAAAGTTATGTCGTTGTTCAGGGGGTTATTAAGGATTTGAGCGAGGTCTCGGTTGTGATGGCTCAATAACTGGGTCAGAGCACCGTCAGACCTGCTGCTCGTTTTGGGTGTTCCTGTTCTGGACTGGTCTTTTTTTTTTTTTTTTTTTTCAAAGTTAGTCCTGAAAAGACACTGTGACAAACAGTTGTCAGGGTCATGGGGAGGAAAGGTTCACTGATGCAGGTAAGGCCAAAGAGTGGCCAGTGTTGTCCTGTCCAATACGCTTACTACAATTCAAATTTTTGAAGAAGTTCACGCTGGTTCTGAGAGAGGGATACCAAATACACAATCTACAATACAGACATTGCTTTGGCCTTAAGATTTCACAGTTCTATGTCTAATCACACATTTGTGAGATGTGTTGTAGAGACAACACTTATCTGTGTAGGTCCCATCTCACAACTTAATAGACTCAAAGAATCGGCTGTCCACTGAAAGCTGGCACCTTCGGGGTCTGTTGGAGTCCATGCCTCAATAGGTCAGTGAGACCATAAGGAGGGGGCTTCACTCTGTTAGCCATGTGATTCTAATTTTATGCCTAATTTATTCAAAGAGCAGTGTTTTCTCTAGAATTATGGCTTTGGATAGGTGGAGGAAGATGAACCCTGACACAAACATTTTATCACACTGTCACAGAAATGGTATGCTGTGGTATAAGTAAGATATATGGTGTAAGGATATTTAGTTGGCTTAAGAAAAGAACTAGGTACATAGCTGAACAGGCATCTCTCAGTGAGTTCTTAGCTATTTAGATCTTAAAATTAGTGTCACCTTAAAGGGCATATTGGGCATGCCATTGATACTAATATATTGGTGAGCAAAACAATGATACCATCTCCAGCATTTTGCACTTGCAGAACTATAAACAAATATGAATTTATACTTTTTGTAATTTAATTTATTGATGAAAGAGACAACCCAGTCAGCTGACAACAGTTTATTTGCTTTCTGATTTAAAAAATGTGGCATCAGTTACAGTTGGCTTAGCTGTACATCACAATAATAAAGGCAAACCATTAAAGTGGAATGGCTCTGACTCTCAACCCAACCCTTACTAATTAATATGGCGCATATTGAGCTTGTTCTACACATGTTGGTTGAAGTGGTGTAATTCTGTTAGTGATGTGTAAGTAGCTACCAGAATTGGGTCAATAAGCGCTACGATGACATGTTCAGCCTCGGGTCATTGGCAGTTGCACAGCCCTGCGGCGCATCTCATGAAGAGGTCTAGTGAGATACCAGCTTGGAGCCGTAGACAACTGACTTCCCTCAGTTGTGCATTCAGAAGTCGGTTCTAAATTGGATTTGTGGCAGAGATCGGAAATCTGAGGCTTCACTGAGAACCAGGTGCCTTTATGCGGTTTACTGGTGGGCTGCTTTTATTTATATATAAATGTGTTCAGGATCTTGTGTTTCCATGTTATTTTTACCACATATTTTTATTGACAATTTTACTGTGAATATGAATATATTGTGAGTACTTTAAAAAATCCTGCAGTTTAAAAAAGGAAACACGCTCACTCTGGTTTTACAGAGAAACACTGGGCTGAATCACTGCTCGAAACAAACTGATTATCAGTAAACATCATGTGATAACATTTCTGAGGAACATGTGATATATCAGTCCCTTTAGCAAAGTGGAAAGGATCAACTGATGTTGCTTTGTCTCTGACAGATGAATTATATTAAAAAAGTCCTTTGCAATGTATTGCATTTGAGAGTAAGACAGACTGCTATGTTGCCGTGTATGGTCAATATTTTTCCCACTATGCTTATGATGCAAACTGCTATTTCAGAAGCTTTTAACTTGAGTTGCTTTTGTTGAGGTATAATGGTTGCATGTTCCTGCTCGTTTATGCACTCTTTTGTAAGCACACTGTTGGAGCTCTGAGTATCTCCTGCCAGAAATGGTTTAATTGTCATAACTGTATTTGATGTTAGACTTAAAAAGGACATCATAAAGTCTTTTGTATGCTTGTGTTATTATGATAGTGGCATTTGTAATTACTCCTATGAATACAATCCAAAGTATGTGTTGAAAACTTTTATAAACTCTGCAGTTTTTCATGGCCAGTACATGAAAACATGGATGTGAAATGCTTTCAAAGCCTCCAATGTTTTTTCTTTTACTCCCAAGCATGCTGAGTGTGTATTTTTCTGGCAGGGTTCTCGAAGGAATGCCACAGGAGAGAGAGGTCACTGACAGTGGGGCAGAGATCCCCGTTATACAGCATCAACAATCTGCATGAAAGATAAATCATAGGCAGTCTGCTAAGGGGCTGTAACACTATACAGTGTGGGCATTAATCACTCGGTACCCCTTTATGATGATTCACAGCCATATTTAAAATATGGTGAGGGTGAAGCAGATATTGGAGAAACTGGTGGTAAATACAGCTGGTAAAATGTTTGAAAATATCTAAGATGTATCTGTGGCATATATATATGAAAGATATATATATATAAGACTGTAAGACTCCCTCTAATTGGCAAACTATGCTTATTGCATTAATCCTAAGTCCTTCTCCCATTTACAAAAGGTAAATGATAGATCAGATAACACCATTAACAAAATGAACATTGATGTAAAATTCTTATTTTTGTGTTCTGGAATACATTTTTGAGGATCACTATTACGACCAATAATGGGTGATTGTTTAGTTGCTGAAATTAGTGCAGAGTAGCTCCTTTGTGTTTCTTCTAATATGTGAATTTTCTTAACCTTCTAGAGGGATACTGTTCAGCTGATTCCTGCCAGAAAATCAAAAGTTTGGACCATAAGACCATATGTTTGTGTTGCACCATATTTTGAAAATATTGTTTTGTAATGTAAACAGGATTACAAAATTCAAATATTACAAGATATGCATACAAATAAAAGTCTCACAGGTGATCAGATTCTACTGGAATTTTGAAACACCACTATATGGTAATACAGGTGTCGACATCAGGAAATGTGTGCAACCACAAACTTAGGTGGTGGACTTGGCAGGCCTCTATGAATATGTTAGATATGACATGATGAGGCCTCCAATATTTGATTAAGATTTTTTAGCCTTCATCATCACTTTTTTGCCATTTGAAAACATCCCTCTAATATCACATGTGGCTTTTTGGTCAGGTAAGCAGGAAGTGTTTAAGGTTTTTTAATTAAAGAGATAATTTTCATTTTAATTGCTCTCATTCAATACAATAATTCCCAGACTTGTTTGACAGATTTATATTCATCCCATCCATCCATCTGTTTTCCATACCTGCTTATCCTTGCTGGGTTGCCAAGGTCTGGTGTTTATATCCAGCTGTCATTGGGCAAGAGGCAGGGTACACTCTGGTAGGTCGCATGTGTTCCTATTCATTCCTAAGACGAAAAAAATTCAAAAATTGGTAACAGCACACCGTAGCTTTGTTCAAGATTCAGAATTATTTTATCCCCCTGAAGTAGTGCAGCTTGTCTGTTTTAGGATGCACCATGAGTTCAAGAAATTCCCACCCTTCAGATTAAGCAGGCACTTAAAATATTTTGCCCCTCAAAGACACCCAGGTGTGAAGACAAAAGTGAAAAAACAGATGTAATAAATATTTAAAACTTAACTGCTGCTGTTTTTTTATTTGTTTTTGTTTTTTTTCATAGAAAAGGGAGTGGTTTCACACCAAGGTTAATTGTGAGCTGTCAAGTCCATTGTGTGTACAGCAGCTATAAGACTGTTTTTGTGATGGCCTAGGGGGAAAGGACTCCCCTGTCTGATGAGAAGCACTAGAATTACTGCTCTGATCCTCTGTGGGCCGTGAGGACTGCTGACCAAGCAGAACTCCCTCTGTCTCTAAGTTGCTCTCACTCGCCCTCTCCCTCCAGTTTTCCTGTGTTCTGGGTTTCGTAGTGAGGGGGTCGACACCTCAGCTTTTCTCATATAACAGAAGGCTTATGTGTCACACTCTCATCAAAATTATTTCATATTAGCCCAGTGGAAGTGCATTTAGCAGCTGGAGGCTGTAAAGTAGGAGTGATTGCAGCACTTTATCCCTGTATATGCAGCTCATCAGCACAGCACTGACCTTGTGTAAGGACAGAGATTCTCTGGTTACCTTCATTGAAAGCCAATAGCTAGAATTACATCCTTTGCTCTGCTTTTAAAGATAAAGTTGACTCAGAAAAAATTTCTGGTGAAAAGGGAAATTCTACAAAAAAAAGAAAATGGTTGTGCCTCAAATATAAAGCTTACTGCGCTATAAGCTGTATGCCTCTCTTAGACAAAGGGCTAATATTTCAGACCCCCACTCTTAAAAGTGTTTGACTAATTGATTAGTTAACATACTTTAAACAGAAAATCCATCAAGTTCCATTTATTCCAGCGTTGTTGTCCCTCCACAGTTTAGTGCCGTCATGTTGATGGATCTTTCATAATCCAGTGCTCACCAAGGACAAAACCTTTGACATTTGCTGTAATTACTGGAGGTGGTTTAATTGAGTGAGTCAAACGCGTCATTTGGAGCTGCTCGACATCTTCAGTAAAGCAAATTCCATAGTGAGTTATTACTCCTATCTAAAATACACGCCAGAAGTATTTTGTCTTGCAAAAGCATTCATACCCCTTGAATCTTTTCCCATTTTGTCATGTTGCAACCACATAAGCTTTATTTGGATTTTTCCTCAAAAGAGTAGATTGTTTTTTAAAAACACTACAAAGAACTATCTGAATCAATACAATTTACATCAACCTTTTACTGTGATTACTGTACATTTGCAAGACTTTGGGGATTGTTCAGAAGCTTTCCACATCGGGGGACTGAATTTTTTGACCATTCTTATTTACAGATACGCACAAGCTCAGTGAGATTGGATGAAAATTGGCTGCCAACAGCAACTTTAAAGTCCTGCCATAGGTATTCAGTTAATTTAGGCTTAGGCCATTCTAACATATGAATATGTTTTGATCTAAGTTCTGGATGTATGCCGCTCAATCAAAAGCAACCCAACAGCATGAGGCTGCCATGACCATATTTCACAGTTAGATGATGTATTCAGGCCAGTGGGCAGTGCTAGTTTTCCACCACGCTGTGCTTTGCATACAGGCCAAAAAGTTCACTTTTGGTCTCATCTCTCATCTTCCTTTGCATATTTATTTCTGACAAACAAAGAACATGAGTTCCTATGGCTTTCTTCTTGCTATCCTATTATAAAGGCCAGACTCTCAGACTTATGCATTCGTAGAGGTAATTACTTATACTAAATCAAACACAGAAAAGGCTTAATTTTTTTAATTAAGTGACTTCTGAAGGTTATTTGGTGCACTGGATTTTACTTTAGTGAGTGTGAGTAAATGTCTAACGTCTCTGAATCTCCATTTCCCAACACATTGTCCTCATCCATGTTTTAATGTTTTTCTCTGTGTCACAAATCATTCTTACCTCTGGACACCTTCTATCAGAGCGATTAATTTCCCTTCTGTTTTTTGACTTGTTCATGTTAGCAACATAGAAGTAAGAAGACAGTTTTAGGTAGAGAATGAGTAGAAATATGTATTTGTTCAAATATAGGGAGTAAAAGTAAAAAGTGGTCAAGAAAAAAGTACAGAAAAAGCTACTTAACTACAATAATAACGTGCTTGTACTTTGTTACTTCCCACCTCTGTCGTAAGCTGGACAAATATGAAAACGAGCATGAAAACTTTTACAAGACAATGTGTCAACTTTTTATAGTGGCAATTTGGTTCTTTTTTCTTTTTGTATACAAGAGGGAACTTTTTTCAAGTTAACCCGTGCACTTGTGTTGGCACAGCTGTGTTAATGTAACATAAAGGTGAGCGAACTCAGTATAAATACAAACTAGGAAAACAAAAAGCAGTGTCTTTTTCTCCTTTGTGCCACTGTGTCTCATGATGCTACTTTGACCTAGAAATGGATCTCAGCAAAGCAGCTTGAAGGATGTCTAAATTCATGAAATGCATATGGAGTAAAAAGGAGGCATCATGAATGAGCTTCTTTTCAAGATATTTGTAACTTAATTTTTTATTTTTTAATTACTTTAGTATTGCAAAACTAATTTAAAACCCTTTGCTCTTACCCCCAAAATACGTACAGTACATGTCAGTCAGTGGTGCTCTTGAGGTCACCAGTGTCCTCATGACAGCTAAGGGATTAAGCTCATTTGACAAAAACAATGACTCCAAAAGGAAGCTTTAAGAAACAATCAAAAGGTTTTCAACTTGCTTCCAGTGGCAAACCTACACTTTTAGAAGTGTGAAGGATATGTAGCTAAGAGAGAATTCAAAGAAAAGCACTGAGCTCAAGCAAACTTAAGAATGACAAGAGTTAGCAGAATACTGCACAAATTGCAATAAAAGCTTTACATTTTGTCCAGGAACTTTCAGTTACAAGCTTACATGACATTATAAAATTCTCCATCTTTATAGTTCAAACAAGTAAACTGTTGTTGGCTTTAAAATGGTAGGATACGATTAAGTCCAGAAACTGGGATCTCATTTAGTTTAATGACTGGAAAATAAATCAGACACTTGGCTTAAAAACACATGGGTCAAGTTTTTCTCAGCACTGTTTAAAAAGTGTTAGTTCACAATGGAAAAGTTGATTCTTTTATAAAACTAGCTTGCATGATCAAATTTAAATTAAAGTGTTTAGAGCTAGCATGGTTATTTTATGTTTCACATCAAGTCATCTCAAATTACGCCATCACTTATTTGTTCCTTTATTGTTTTCTAGGTGTCACATTATGAATGTTTACACTTTTAATGAGCAGAAAGCAGTGGAACTCAGTTAAAGTGTGTATACTTAAGGGATAGTCTTTTACTCATAAATATATTCACAGAAAAGATATAGCTGTAACATTGTTCTCAAAATATCTTATGTGACACAAATGCACAGCTGCTCTTTTTTAAGCTTTGATGTCATTTTTAGGTCATTTTGCACATTGCTATGTCAGGGTAGAGGCTTGTCTGACCTTGATTTACAGCAGCCTATGTTCATCTTGTTGACTAAACCATGGATTGTATTGTAGGAGCAGTTTAAATTTTTTCCATGAAGGTTTTTTTTTCTTCTGCTCTGTTTTGATACATTTTTACCCTGAATATGTCTACCCTGCTCACCCTGATAATCCTGAAACAAAATGCACCTCCATGTGATATATCCAGGTAAATTACCACTGAACATGGTTCTCAGAGTGTTTTCTCACAAATCCCCCACCATATTCCATGGTGGTCATTTGGTGTTTTTCCAGATATTCAAATGATTATTTAACAGTGAATCCACCTGGAATGTTTGTTGTCAAAAAAACTTTTTTTGAGTGTTTAACTGGAATCTGGTCCAATGACATTAATGGCAAATTAACAAATCCCTCATGTTTATGTTTGTGATTGATAGGGAAGAAAATGTTTTTGTTTTTTTTCTGGCATGCCTTGTAAGCAACTTTTCAGTATGTAGATAGCACAACATGCTGATTGACCCAGTAGAAATTCTACCGGAGGAATCCAAGTAAATGGGAGAAAGCCCAAATTGAGCTTTGAAACAATAGTATAGGAAGGCAATGGCCAGGGCAGTATGATAGTGAGTTTTTGGAAGTCGTTCTTGTCACCACTGTCCTTAATGTACATGGTTGGCAAACATGGGTCCTCATTCAGCTTTGTCTCTATTTTACTGGTTTTCCTGTAGATACCTTTAACATAGCTACTGAATATTGTTTTATTTTTATTTCTTTAAAAGTGACACTTGTCACTTTTAAAGAAGCTAAGTACTGAGATGAAATGTGCTCCTTTTTCTGTAAATGGGTATTCCCACATTATTACACATTATTATAAAACTAAGGTTTTTAGAGTTTTTTTCTCATATTAATAATTATACATGTTAATCAGAAAAAAACAAAATGGTTGTGAAAAACTTGATTACAAGGTTTGAACGTTTGAATGAACTGGTGGTTATTTTTATTCATAAGTTGGTACACAGACAAGTAACAACTTTCCTTAGTACTCTGTAGTTTTATGGCTGACTGAAGGGCTTCTGGTGTCACTTTTATCATCATGATAACTGCAGCAATATTGCGCTGACCAAAGACATGCCTTTTCGGAAATTGGTAGTGTGTATTCTTAAGACTGATTGTAATATTTTAAAAGGACTGACAAATATTGGCTGATTTGTCAGCAGATGGATAATATTTTTTGACCTCTTGTCAAGCATCTGCAGCAAATGAGATTATTTAAATTCAAAGTGTGCATCCGTCGTACAATGTCCTGATGTTACATTCTGTAACCTTGTTTTTTTGTGTACTGCTGAGCCTAGCACTGAACGGAAGCTGAATATAAATGTTGTCTTTCTCAAGAGCAGACAGTGTATTAATATAGAAGAAACACCTTAATCGGTTTGATCTAAAATGACTGACATTTGGTTTAATTTTCTGTAACTGATTTATAATATTGGCTATTAAAATGAAACCAATAACTCCCTAAAGCAGAACCTATTAAGTTGCTAATGTCAAATGTCTACGTATTTTATTTCACCGCTCATCTCTACATATGTTACCCTGGTGTTTAATGTATTAAGAAATTCAATTGAACAAGTATTTTTCAGAAACAACTATTTTATTTACTCAAAGCTGAAATAATTTACCATTCAAAACATGAAAACAAACAAAAACATATGATATAGCTTTTACCTTAAGCATGTTTAATGGGGGCGGGGGAATCACAGATTTAAGCTGTTATATGGAAGATTGGCTAATTCTGTTGTTTTTATATCAAACTTACCTTTCGGAGTTCAAGTTTGGTTTCATCAGACCTAAACTGATGCCTGATTTGACCTGATTTGAGCCTTGGATGTTTTCTTTGAAGGAAAGGCTTCCAGTCATCAAATGCTACTTCTTAGTCCAAACATGTTTAGAATACTGGAGATTGCTGTCTTATGTAGAATATATCAGTACTCAACCACCAGTTTCTACGGTGATCAGTGTTTCTTTTTTTTTTTTGAGATGTCACTTTTGTCTTATGATGTCTTCACTGCGCCATGGAAAATAGATAACGTTCTGTATGTTTTTGTACTCTTAAACTTAGTGATATGTTTGTAAAACCTTCCATCCTTCCATTGTTGAATTGAGACCTGTCTGCACTCCCAAAGGTTGCAAAGCTGAGTTAGTGACCTTCGTGTTGTTATCCTTGATTGGCCAGCAAACTGGCCTGACCTGAGCTCTACAGAGAATCAGTCTGTTTGAGTGATTGTCTAAAGTAAGATGAGAGACACTAGACCCAAACTGCAGATGACTTAAAGCAGGGTTGCCCAAAGTCAGTCCTCGAGGGCTGACATCCTGCATGTTTTAGTTCTCTCCCTGGTTTAATGCACATGGACCAAATGATGTCTCATTAGAAGAACTAACAAGAAAATTGACATGCTGAAAAGGCTGTTACTACCACCAGGGAGAGAACGAAAACATGCAGGATGCCGGCCCTCGAGGACCGACTTTAGGCACCCCTGACTTAAAGGGTCCTATCAAAGCAACCTGGACTTCCTTAACATCTCACATTTTTTCACTATCAAAATTATTTGAGATGTACCTCTGTCAACACATACAAAACCAAGATCCACTAGAATAAAAATACATTTTATCTGGAGAGTTTTGTTTCCAGTGAGAAATAAGCCAGAAATATTTTTTTCCATAAATCCAAAGTATTAGATTCCCTGAAGAAAATAGCTACGTTTGGCACTCTGGCATTTCTATTTTAAAGCACTTCACCGACTGCATTGAAATCGGAATCATCCGTCAAGTATGAATTTTAACATTGTCATGAATGAAGCCTCAAGTTTGCCAGTGAAAATTGGCAAAAATGTCATATTTCCATCACTGCAGCTTTCTACAGTGATGCATACGATGCTAACTTCGAGGACATTTTACTGGCAAGTAAATCTGATTGCATTTAAATAAGACTCACAAGCTAAGCCTCCTTAATTTGTAGTTTTATGTTATATTTAAAACACCTTTTTCTACAACTCACTTATTTTCTGTGCGCTCTGTAAATGCATTATGCAGAAAGCTTTCCAGTATGCCCAATATTTCATATGATTTAGTTCGAGAAGCACAGCATCTCTTTGCAAGACGTCCATGTAAGCCTTCTTCCTTATGCACACATTTCTCAGCACTTACAGCAAACTGCATCAACCGAATTAGTGTAATTGGATAATTCCAAACTCAAAAGCCTTTTGTAAAACAGGTGGCGTTCACTTTCATCAAGGAACACATTATACCATTTCCCTCATAGTGATGAACAAAACACATTCAGGGGCCTCAATGTGCTGTTCCAAATGTTTGTGAGAGAATATGTAATGCAAAAATCAAACAACAAAGAGGGTGCACATGGGAAAGATCTGTGAAGTGCATTTTTCTCTGAGATCAAATATTAGATAAGTGTTTCAGACATGTATCCTTTTTCAGGCTAAATTGAGACGCAGTGTAGAGGTTTAAAAATGATCCTGAGTTGATTTCATGCCATCACCACCATCTGTTTAGTCCACTACATGGCAGCTGTTTCCATATTTCTCTGTTGAGTCTTCATTTTCCTCAGACACACAGATTGATGGACCAGTAGCTTAATGGAGGCTAGTTGCTTATGCGCAGTGGACATGCTAGACCTGTGCGGCTATACCCATGAGATAATGCATTCTCCCTCCAGTCTGGCTGCGAGGGTATCGTGTAACACAGCCAGGTGTGTGTGCAAGCCTGAGGTCAAAGGTCTGACTTGCATTAGTGGACGCAAACTGGCTGTCCTCCCATTGAAACCAGTATCAGTTGGCTGATTTGCTGCTTTATGCGTCTGGTAATTCCTCATTTCCCTCAGCTAGGTTCTGGTGTTTCTCAATCATTAACCATCCTTTCTACCCTTTTCATAATCCAAAATCAAATGTATGCTGCCACATGTAGGATTATTGATGCTGTTATTTAATGAGTGTCAGGTTTTCTGCCGTTTATCTGTGATGTATAGTCCATGTGAGGAGCTCATACTGGGAAACATGCACTATATTTACAGTTTGATTTGATTTCTCTCTCTCAGGGAAAAAGCCTGTCATAAATTACAGGAATCTCGTGGAGCGTGGCACAGTGAAGCTTTATAAATCCCCCTGCTGGGAGGAGGGACAAAGAGACAGTGAAGGAGGCTGTGCTGTGAAAGGGCAATCTGTATGCAAGTTCAGTTGGAAACAGCATCCTCAACTCATGGCACAAGCTCAGAGGCACTGCCTCGAAAGCGGCTGGCTTGCCATGTAAGGTGGCTCATTCTGCTCTGTGTTAGCCTCAGCTGCTGTGTAAAGATAAAGCTTTTCAATAGTATTTTAGGTGCAACTTTGTCTTGCAATGTGAAAGAGAAGATAAGGTTTGTTTCTTTCCAGCCTTCTTGAAACACATAAAAGTGTCCAAATCAGACCAACTGTATGGTGCATGCCTAATATCTTTTTGTGTATACGCCACATATTCTAGGCCTCTCAGTAAAAAGGATGTGCCTTCCCCCTTTCCTTTGGTCCTGAACCACAGGAGTAATTGAATTACACATTCTACTCTGTAGCTTCTCAGCCTCATGGGAGCATGCAACTAATCGTTTGGAAGCTGTGTTTTTCAGAAATGGGGAGGGGGAGGTGTACCGATGCTTTATTTCTCAGTAGTGGGCAAGTGCACCGTTGATGTCAGTCATCTTTTTCTCACCATAGCAACAGTGGCATTAGTAGAAATCCATCAACAAGGCGCTTAACCTAATGACCTCTGAATGTTGTGTTGAAGTCACATATGGTCATCTACAACATAAAACAAAGCGCTTTAACACCAGCATTGGCTGGAAGGAGAATCTGATGGTACAATAACCTGGAACGTAAATATTAAGGTCTAATAGATTTGCTGTGTTGTTTCTTCAATAAAAATTGTATCTCACTATCTAAAGATAAAAACACTATCACCACTCCATTGACGTATCCTTGTAATATTGGTTGGTGCTTATATGGTAGCTGAGTCATAACTGTGTTTTTCACCTTGTGCATTAATAGACATGGTGTTTTGGATATACTGATTTTGGATGCTTAAGACAATTGTCATGAAAAATCTTTCCCGGGTAAGATAAGCATCATCTCTTTGGCCTTTTTTTAAACTTCATACGACTGTGTTAATCTTTAAGATTTTACCCCAAGAAAGGAAGTGGCTCAGTGGTTTGAAACTCAGTGAGAGTAATTCAGAGGACGCCTGTATTCTGATGCTAGTTTTTAGTGCTTTTTTGATAGAAGCATGTCTTGTGTGGAGACTGTTTGGTGTTCTGACAGGCACTTTGGCAACACAGTAGCACAACATTTAGGCAAATATATTCAAAACAGATTTACAACATTCAGATTTCTGTTTTTAAATTTATTATTTTTTTGATAGGGAAACACAAATATTTTGAACTGTATCGTAGATGCTCTCCGGCTTTGAAAAAAAAAAATCTAAATCAATACACCTTATGGGGAAGTACCACAGTTTAACAGTATTGAACAAAAATCAAAAGCAATCTCAACTTTTTTAATTTAAAGCAGAAAAACAAGAATGATTCCTACTTTTGCAAACATATTGAATAATTTTTTTATATTGTTATCAGTAACATTTGTTTTCTGGCATTTTAATTTTCATATATAATCTTAAGCCAGCATATTGAATAATCACCTGCTAAATTTTAAAATGGTTACAGACATGCTACTCGTTGCATGTACCCGTAGTTTTAAAACAACTTCACTTTATAAAGACAGGTTGGTGCCTCTTTAGCTTCAGCTTTCCACTAAAAATATGTGCAAATAAAATGAAGTTTTTCTTTTTCCGTAGAGGAGAGCCCAGTGGCTGTCTTTCAACTAGCTGACCTGCAATGTAAAGCAACAGCTGGGGGAGGGCTCTGATTTACTCCCCAATGCTATATGCAGCAGACAGAAAGCTCCAGACACTTCAGGATTTCCATTTGCATCTCATCAAAAGGTTATTAAGCCTTACAAATATGACAGAAATTATCTCAATGATGACATTTTTTTTGAAAACCTGTATAGCATAACACTGTTAACCAGCTCATGCCTACTTCATACTCCAGAGGCGTCTTGCAACAGTTTCATCACCATCTGCATCCGTTCATTAAAATATGATCCCAAGAGATGTTGTTTACCCAATTTTCTTCAAAAATGTACATCGTTGTAACAATTGGCACACTTAGGCTGTCAAAGCCTGATACTGTTTTCGGCTGTCCTTTGAGGTCTGACCTGCCAGTTAAGTTTGTGATTTTGTCCAACTCTGTTTTTTTTATTTTCTCAGAACCATAGCACATCCACACTAATCTGTTTGAATTAAAGAATTGCTGTAACAAATTTTAGCCATGGTCAAAAATATTTCAATAAACATTTAGTTGATTTAAAAAATGTTGTTACATGCCTGCACTATCTTGCTGTTTAGTGAATCAAAGCTGATGTTGATCACTTACCGATTAATAGTTGCAATAATTACACATACAATTATTGTATGTGTAATTACAATTATTGTGGCGTTTTTATTTATTTTTTTTTTTCAACTCTTATTTTTTAGAGTGTACATACTGAGTGAGATTTTTTATTGAGGTACTTTTTGGAACAGTTAAACTATTCATTTCTGCATGTTTTTAAGGAATGCTCTGGCTCCAAGCAAAAACTGTTAAATAATGAAAGTACAGTGAAGATCAACAGTGAACCCAATTTAACCTTGTTACTGAACAAGTCCAGGAGAAATAGCTAAATTTTTGGCCTACATCGTGAAAATTAATTGTGTGGAAGAAGCAGCACAGCAACAAATTAACACATTGAGTCTTTGTGATTATCAGTAATTGTCATAATACCTTCCTCTTCAGCTGAAAGCAAAAGCTGTGTTTATTTTTCTCATTTTCATTTGAAATAGTTAAATAGTATGCTTACAAATCCAAGCTAATTGTCTTTCATACAGCATAACCCTACATGCTAATGCTCCCCTGTGAGGAAAATAGGCCTCATTAGAGGAAATCTGTTTGTATTTGCTCACTGTCAAACATTGGTAAAGCTGTGTTAAAACACAACACAGGGTGACCCTATCGTGTCCGATGGATCCGTTCGTCTGTTGTTCTTTTGTTTGGTACCCTTTCATAATTCAGATTTACTGCTGCATCTATAGTGTCCATGTTAATGAAGTAAAACCCAGTGCATTGATTTCATTTCCTGCCTCTCTGCCTGCTCCCTGGGTAGAGATGGAGATTACATGACAATGTCGTACAAAAGGAGAGATTAAAGAATCTGTATCCAACTGCAGTGTCACAGCTGTGTGTGTGGCTTCTCAAACAGATGCAGGACATTAAGAGAGAATTGCAGAACTGGAACTTTGTTTCTGTATTTTTCTACAGATCTGCTGAGCTGAAGTTTGCTTCTTGTTAACCCTTACTTAGGGGTTCGTCTTTGTCTCCTTTTAGAATTACATACGCATCTTGGATTTGAAAGTCTGATTAATTGGATGGTACCGCTCCTGTCAGCGATCCACAGATAGGTAGCGAGGAATGGATGTGTTGTTGAGTTAATATAGAACAAAGAAGGACACAATTCCTTTTCTAACTTGTGTACTGACTTTAGTCAGTCTGCACTTCTGTCCAATCAATGCTGGAATGAAGAGTTGATAGAAAAGGTTCAAAATGGTTTACTGTGATACTGTATGTTGAAAGTTTTGTAAAACACACTAAAGTATTTGCAAATTAAAAATATTTAATGAATAAAATTTTAACTAGAAATTAGGTTATTTTAAGAATCTCTCTAAAGATAATGAACCAAGTAAACTCCATATAGGTGTGGGAAAACAAATTCTGTTTTTTATTTTTATTTTTTTGCCTTTTATTAAGAGTTGGTATGTCAAAATTGTTTATACACCTCCCAACAGTGAAAAAATATTTTTTTCTTGTAATTGCTGCCTAGCTTTTTTTGTATTATTATTTTCACTTGTATTTTCACAATATGTTCAGTAATGAGCCTCAAGTCTTTGAGGTTGGAAGGCCTTCTTGCCATTAACCTAATCCAGAGTTGCCCATATTCAGTTCTCCTAATTTATGTTGCCGTGCTTGGATAATTCTATCAGAAATAGTCAAGGTAACAATGTCACAGTCATTGCTTGCAGGAAAATTTAACATTTTGAAACCTCTGCATCAGACTGATTTTGAATTTATTGATTAAAAATATGGAGAACATTCAACCTGCTGTCTGAGGTCAAAACAAGTGCCTCTTGTTTTGATCCTATACTTTGTTTGTTTAAAAATAATGATTTGGTGCAATTTGTCTCTTTGCAGATAAGCTCTGTGGAGGTGATTATCCTGGCTCTTCAGAAAAAATATTCTATCATTTGTTTCTGTAAGAGGGATGCACTTTTTTCAGTAAACAGTATTTGGATGAATTTCTCTGACAAATAGGCTTCTCTGCCTTCATTGAGATAATTTCTGTCTGATGTATTATAGGGTAAATTTGGCATCATTGGCAACACTAAAAGCAATCCATGTGACAACTTGCCTTCAGAGGTAACACAAGCATTTTATGAAAAGTTGAGATATTGTGAAGATGAGCCATTCTAGAAAATACACCATAGAGCTGTTTTTCTTTGTAGGTGGCCACATGTGCTATATGCAATAGGGACAATAAATAAGTCACTATCACCTTGAGGCTGTTGGTCAACCTTTGAGTTGTGGTTAAATTGTAATGAATTCTATGTTGTGACTGTGAACAAGAAAATAAATAAAAGTTTGTACTGTAATTGACATATATTAGGTAGATTGGGAACAGCATAGATGCCCAAAATTAGAGTATAACTCCTAGACGTTCATTTGAATGGATCATGACTAATGACCTGGTAAGAAGAAAGCAGGTGTTGATCAAACACACTCTCTTTGATATTCATATGATTCTACCTATATTCTTCAATTTTCTTTGTTGAATTTTTAAATGTTTCATTGAGAGTATCTTCTCTGAAAAAGGTGTAGATAACACTGGCGTTAGCTCAGGTGTTAAGTGTTGAAAATAAGCGTTATCATTACCCCTGAAAAGGCAGAAATAATCAGTATTCAGGTTATCAGCTTGCTCAGTGCCCCCACTTTGCTAATTACAAGAGTGTGTCAGAATTAATGAGTTGAAATCTATTATGGTAGAATTCAAGAAGCCAATTAGTGGATCTCAGGAAGTGAGCAAATTGCTGAGCTGCAGAATATCTGTTACGTCTTAACTTTCAACAGTAAGCAATATGCAACCCTGAGGATGACCTGTGGTGTGCAGTCTGGGTTGGGAAAAATTTAATTTGCAATAGATGTTTGAGTTGCACAATGGAGTACAAGCAGAAATCAAAAGCAAATGATGTCAGTGTACTGAAATAATTTCAACGATTCATTTGATTCTAATCCAGTCTGTTTTAGTTCCAAATAACTCTAATAAGTAACCTTTTGAAAACAGTTGAATTTTGGCCTGACTTGCACTGCTTAGGAACTTTTAAAAATTTACTTATTTTTCTACAGTTGATGCTTGTGGGGAGCACTCCTTTGTGAAGATGTTTGCAAGTAAGCAATAAATCAGTTAGTTACATAATGAATTAGAACGAGCTCAACAATTTCAATTTGCATGATTTATTGTTTGTCTCTTCTCTCTCTACCAACAACTGGATGACAAAAGTTTTCAGTCTGGTGCTTTGGTCTCAACCAGCCCTCGTTTACAGAAACTTCATAATCCATCTCTTTTGTTGTATCTGTTTTGTTAAATGTCTTTCAATTCCATGTTAAATGTTCATTACCAAATGTCATTACCATTATATTACTTGAAAATAGTCTCAAAATAGCAGTAAAATTGCTTATCGCAATAACGTCTGGAACAATTTACTGTCCAACAAAATTTGTTATGGTGACAGGCCTATTTGCAAGTCATGTTTTTTAAAGTCCAGTCTCAACTCTTTCAGCTCAATTCAGAGTCAAGTTTCTAACAAATGAAATAAACATCTAATCTATCTCTAACACTGCCTTGCTGTGGGTTAGGATTCCAAACCTGTACTGATGATTGAATACTGTGTCTTGGGTAGAGTAAAATAGTTAAACACCCAGACACTCTTCTCAAGAGTACAATTCCAGTTTTGTTCAACTTTTATAGGTCTACAATCAAAGTCTGTCTTGTATTTCTTGTCAACAATTTATCAGGTTCACTATTTGTTTATACCCTTGGCAGTGTTTAGAAGGCATATTAGCTTTAAATAAGTTAAATCAGCAGTACAGTTTGGCTTATAATCAAGTTATGTATTTTTCCAACTTTGCTCCAGCAATTTCCATTCAAATTTAATTTCCTGCTGTTGTCAAGCTGCTTTTTATTGACTGGCAATAAAAAAATGCCAGTCACATGTTGGAGCTGGACTGTTGGCTATGTTTTGCCAGAGCAAGTTGTTAACCAACTTTGAGCAAACCTTCATCTACCCACCCACTCACCTTTACTACCTATGCTATCTTTCATCATTATTGCATATTTTGCATGTGTATTATTGTATCCAACTGTATACACTCACCAGTCACTTTCCAGGCCCCTCAGTATCTGTTTTTTCTTCACAGCAAAACATATTTTATGCCAACCGGAGTTTCTCCCCAACAGTCTTGTGCTATTTAAGCACAGTAGAACTTGGTTCAGACAACATCTGTAATGTTCTAAAAAAAAAACATGCATTGTTTAAAGTGTGCAGGTAGCTTCATTACTGATTTCTGAAGCCAGTCAATTAAAAAAATATTTCAAATTAGATCAGGACTCCATGTGTTATAACTGTTTATATGACACTTTTATGATTCGTCTGTCCCTGCAAGGTATTAAAGTCAATGATGGATTCCTCCATAGAAGCAATATGCTGCTGGTAATTATAAGCAGAAATGTTACCAATTAGGTTGGCATTTATTTTCAGGCACTTGAAAACATTCTCATACAGCTTCTTAAGCCCATTTCACCTTGTTGCAAGATGACATTTCTTTCTCCCTTCCATCTCCCTAAAACCTTTAGGCTTAATGAGCCATCTAGCTGTTTGACCCTGATGATTCACTTCGGATTTTGCTACCACTGAAAACCAATGACTGGGTGAGTGCAGCGTGTTTGTCTGCATCCACACTAGTTGTGCATCCAACACTCTCTAAGCTCATTACAGTAATCAGGTTAAAAAGAGAGGAACTGGGGAGTGATTGGCCTACAACTCGTTTCCACTGGACTTCCCCAATGAGAACCTGCCACCCAAGCTCCGGCAGAGCTGATGGGACCCAACTCTGCAGATGCCTGTTCCTAATGATCCCCTCCCGCTGATCCTGTTTGTGTGAAACTCACACCGTGGTATTTAGCTGCAGCCATACAGTCATAATGACCAGCTTGTAATTGTAAATCCCTTCTGAGACACACCTATTCTTTTCTGAGTTTCTGAACAATTTAATTTGGCTCACACTAACTGTAAACAACAAATCATCCTTTTGGCGGTTTACTGTGTTGGTGCATGAATTAAGCAAATCAGCATGGATAAAAAAAATAAAATAAATAAATATATATATATATATA
>CAEGAE010062994.1:0-25100 GCA_903067095.1 Girardinus metallicus | reverse complement strand
GACAAATTGTGACTCGTTTGTGCCTCTAACTGTGATGCTGCAGCCTGACTCCGCTCTGTAGAGTCTTTTTCTTCTGAAGCTTGTGGTGCAGGTGTGTTTTTTCGAGAGAAGAACATAGTTATTGGTAGTTGTTGTCGCTATTTATATTTAAATAAATATACTTGTGTTATTGGCACACAGGTAGAGAAGAAACGCGGAGCCAATGAGGACACAATGCACTGTGAAAAAAAACAAACTGCACAAAAAAATCCGCGAAGCAGCGAGACTGTGAAAGGTGAACCGCGTTACAGCGAGGGTTCACTGTATATTGTTCATGGTTTAATATTAAACTGATACTCTAATAAACTCCAGGCTTTTTCCGGGCGGTGAACGCACAATGAGAAAGCACTGAGACATGCCTACTCCAACACTCTTCTTTGTCGATGCTGTGACTGCAAGAGGAAGACTACAACCAGCGACTGAAAAAGCAATTTGAGAGAAAACTATTTGGTATCTAGACATATCGGTTGTTTGTGTTGTTTATTCAGACCTAAACAGGAAGTGAAACTTTCAGGTGATAACTGGAACACTAAACTAATTTAATTTTTTTGAGCTGTGTTATAAATTGCACGATTTTGAAAATGTAACGCTAATTTGTCCTAATCACCATCCAGTCCTTCCAGGATGTTGTAGAACTAAAATTATTGATTTTATAGCATCTTTTTTCAAAAAGTTGCAATTTTTTAAATCTTCATTTTTGCCCTAAGATGGTCTTATATCTTGTTTTAAATAGAATAATCTGCCAACCAGGACGTCTTCATCAATATTGAGGGATTACTGACTTAAAGCAAACTGTTACATTGTGCTAAAAAGTTACTTTTAAGTTATTTTAAGTGTACTAAGATTTCTGAGCTAGAAACTAGATCAAAAATCCTTGGTGAGATTTGGTTTCTGCAGTGTACATAAACACTCTGCTGACTGAGACCAGAGTTCAGCGCTTATTGAAAGCCAAACAGCTTGGAGTTATCAAGGCTTCCATGTTAAAACGTCCATTAAAGTTCGGGGGGGCGGATTTGGTTTCTCACATATTACAAGCTATAAAAACAAGAAAAGAAAAAACTCGCTTCCTCTGTGGTTAAAGATGAACTACGTGTCCAGCAGGGACTACTTTTCTCGAATCAGATGCTTATTTATTTATTTAATTTTTTACCAGCACAGATAAGAATCCCGCCTTCTCTTTACCTTTTTGGGTTTTAAAAACGCCAGCCACTTGTCCTTCTCCGTGCTCAGGCCGAGGAAGACCTTGGAGTCTCTGAGCTTGATGCCGGAGTGTCGCAGGTAGAGGAGGACAGCTGAGGCCAGAGGGGAGCTGCAGTGAAGGAGAGAGAGCCGACGCCATGAGGCCAACGAAGAGACTTAAAGCTGTTAAAGTGTCGAATAGCCGTTAAACGCGCTTTTACCTTCTGTCCTCTTCATGCTTTGATCTGGAACGGGAAAAACAAAAAATAAAAAATAAGTTGCTGATTGGATCGGCAGCGGTTTAGCTACATCCGCAAGCCCTGCCGTCTCAGTCATGTGACAGAGAATCTGACGGCGTGTGTAAAAAGCCGAAAGCGCAAGTGTCACATGGTTTCCAGGCTTTACATCTGGAGCAACGACCTTTGCTATGCTCATTTTGCTGCTTTGTGATTAACTATTTTATAGGACTCTATAAACACCTGAGCAGGTGGACCGACTATAGGGACAGAAAATCAGCTCCAGCTCCTAAGAGAAAAGCTTTTTTTCTACTTTTAAAAGGAAAGGGACTTCCCTGATTTCTTAACGTCAAAGTGAGCCGATCAAAGAGGAAAACTACGGACCACCCTTTGCGACTTTCATTCATGAAGGCAGCTTCACGACTCACAGAATCTCCCAGAGAGCGGCGACCTGTCTGTCCACCACATGCTTCTCCTTCAGGGGGTCTCCGTCCAGCTGAAGCAGATCTCCCTCCCCAAACAGAGAGCCCAGACCAATCATCTGCTTGTTCCTGTCAGGAGACACGAACACAAACTCAATAGGCTACAAAAAAAAAGCTATAAAATAAAAGAGTTTCTTTACCAGGAAACAGAAAGCAGAATCCTATACATGTATCGGTTTGACAACTTGCAGTAAGTGAGCGTTGCACACAAACTTTAAGATCCAGTTACAAAAGCAACTGAGGCAGAGAGTCTGCTGGTTTCTGATCACATAAGATCTTTTTAAATTTAAGACTGGCAAACAAAATATCTAAATATGGGGGAGTTTTGGGGGACTTGTTGCATTACAATCAAGCATAGCAAAGACTGCAAACCCGGCTTTGTGTCCATTACATCGAGCTAGCCTTTTTGCCTCTATCCATCTATTCCTTCTCATCCATTAGAGTAGGAACAGAGTTGAACGTTATAAAGTAGAATTGATTTTCTACAAAGACATATTTTTTTTCATCTTGGCATGACTGGTTACTGTTGCATTTCTTTGAATTTTTACAAAGGTTTAAATGTAACTAAACCTTTAGAGAGACAGCTGAACTAGACGGAGTTCAAAGTTCCACATCAGGATCTGCAGGGTTTAAAATTCATGTCCTTAGAGTGAACTAAAACCCTACAGACTCAGACTCGTACCTCCAGCGTTTTTGCGCCTGCTCTTTTTCTGACTGAACGTTTAGTAAGGGTCGAGTTCGGGTCAAGATCAACGGTGACCCGGCAGCAGTGATTGAAAACGCCAAAAACAAACACCTTGTAGAGCTTGAACTCTGACAGAACAGACATTTTGGATGGAAAACGGCGTTGGGTTTTGGACTGCAGCATCCTTAAACGACCCACCTGTAGTCTTGAATCTGATCCTGGACGTCCGGCAGAACCTGCTGCTGCAGCTCCGACAGAGGCCCTCGGATGTCCTCCTGGGCGTGAAGGCGGTTCTCTGACGTTAATGCAAACATTAATGATAGGATATAAAAGCATGCACGAAAATAACTGGTATTGTATCAGATTATTAAAGAAGCCTCCTGTTACCTATCTCTGTTAGAAACTCCTCGCGCACTTTGATTTTCAAGGGCTGCAAGAAAAATGTTCGAGTGAGTTGGCGCGCTGAAGGCGTAACATTATGCTTGAAATTGTAATAATGTATTTATTTACACATTTTACAAAAAAAAACCCCGAAAAAAACAACATTATTGCTATTGTCAATCTCTGCAAAACACATTTGCTTATTATCACAGAGAAAACATCAGTTGATTCATGGATACGTACAGCATCAGGATCCAGGAAGTGGGAGCAGATCTGAGGCGCGAGTGCGCGGGCGTCTTTGGGGGTGGAGCCTAAATACGCCTCTACAGACAGGTAGAACAGCTGTGGAGCGGAGGAGGAGACGTGAATGTAAGAAACTAAACCCCAGTTTGGATGATGTGTCTTCCAGGCACATAGTGCCATTTTAAGGCACAATAAAGTAACTATGTTACCTTCAGTTGTGTAAAAAAAAAAAAAAATGCTACATATATGAAATATGACTTGAAAGAAATCTGACTTTGTAATTCAACACCTTGAAATTGGGCCTCTGTGTCTTTAAAAAATTTCTACTCTTTCTGAAACTCCGCCCTCAGGAAGTCATCACAACATGGCTCCACTATTAACCCTTTAACAACATTTTTTTTCAGCGTTTCACTGAGAAGTAGCTCCACTAATGACCTCTGAAGATGTCCAGTAACATCAGGGGTTTGCTAATTGCTGCTGGCTAGTCTGAAGGAGCTGAGTGGGGGAGTCAAATGCCAGAAGCTTGGAAACTGCAGCTCTGAGGAGGAGCTACGTCTTCAAAGGCGAGGCTAGCTCCACGCAAGCGTTTTGCACAACTGAATGGATTTCTCAAACGTGCTTGAAAGAATCAAAGCAACACTCCATTTATGTTTTGTGATGAGGGAATAACATTATAACATGATGTAAAGCTCAAAAATGTCCATTTTACATAATAGCTCTTTAATTACAGCAGACTGGGCCAATGCTAGTGAGCTTTTAAGCTCCTGGGTTTGGTACCAGACTACTAAGTCTCTCCAAGTTTCTCTTCCTCCTCCCCGCAGGAAAAATTAACATATAAACCTTTTTTTTCCATCACATTTTAGTCGGAGACCTTGCTACTTTTGTCTTGGGTTTCTGTTCTGTGCTTTGTATCCAAGGCGACTGTTCTAAATGTAACATCATCACTTTTTTGCCCTTTTATGCACCTTTCTCTACTTCTGACGTCTTAAAGAATAAAACAGATGTTGGCTCCGAGACTAAAACAAACAAACAAAAAAAAAAAAACTAAATCACTGTTTATGTATATTTAGAAAGCAATATGTATTAGAAAAGAGCTAGAACATATATTCTGGACTCAAACTTGAACCTTTTTAGGACAGAAAAAAAGCATCAAGAAAACCAGAGAGGGTCATATATAATTAGCTCATTAGAGCAAATTGCTTCAGCTCTGAACTGACCAGAGGGTTTGGGTCCAGCAGCTGGGTGAAGATGTATCTCATGAACACCATCATGTGTGCCGGCCGTGACTTCAACAACTCGATGTCCTGGAAGGGACCGTCCGTCTATGAATGGGTGGAAATGAAAGCAAAGTCAGGATGAAGAGCAGTCAAGGGATTTGGGGAAAATTAAACAAAAAAAACAAAAAACAAAAAAAACACACCTCATTAAAGGCATAGCCATCACCTTCTTCATCTTCATCCTCAGGGCTTATGATCTGGGCTTTTACACCCTACGACAGATTCAGATTGAAGAACAATTCGTTTAATTCTGCATTCTGAAATACATCAAGAGTTGCTTTTGTTTATTAGTTGCGTTCAGGCAGAAAACGACAAGCCTCAACGGTCTGAAACACAAACCAACATCTTTTTTTTTTTTTCCCCCTTTGTGAGATTGAGAATTTTTTTAAAAAGCCGAGTGAATCAAAGTGTTGCAAACGGAGTGTGTGACGACGTCCCTGTTTCGGTAAAATAACAAAGCAACAGTTGTCGCAAAAATAAGTAAATAATGAATGAATAAATGAATGAGAGAGAGAGAGAAAAAAATGGAGCAAATGTGTGTCTGTCTCACCGTGTCAGACAGGGTGTGTGTGTCCGAGTTCTGGCGTCGGTGATAGGGGGTCCTGAAGGGTAATGAGGGGGAGGAGCTGGGACTCTCAAAGGCCTGGGGGCAACGGGAGGGGAAAAGGGAGGAAGGGGGAGGGGCATAGGGAGCCAGAATGAGTGGAACGGGATGAGTGGACATTCACATGCACACCCGCACACACACACACAGCAACAGCGTGTTACCTCAAAGTCTCCTTCACTGGAGTCCATCGACAACCGTCCTGTGAAAGAACAGGTAGATTTGTAACAACTTCCTGCGAAAACAACAACAACAAAAAACTTTTACAATGACTCTGAGGTGCTTTGCAAAAACATCCTCGCAAGATACAAGACCTTCTGATTTCCTGATCCTCTCATACTAATCTAAAATTTTCTAAAACAAAATAAATCTATTAAAATGGAAAATGAAATTTGGTAAAAAAATTTTTATTGATATTTTATTAATTTTTTTTCATTGATTTAATGATTTAAGGGCAGACAAACCTTCTCCTGCTTGGATGTAGTTTGTGACAGACTCTGATCCCGTTCCCTCCTGAGGAGGAAAAAGACAGAAGAAGAAAAGAAAACAAAGTAATCATCCTAAGATGTAGTCATCCCATCCTGATAAACTTAAACTTTTCTTTTTGATTTTTTCGCTGCTTCTTTTTTTGCTGACCTGATTCTGAATCTTGACCCTAACTTGGTGAGCTCTCCTCTTGGCGCTCTCGATCCGCTCCTCCAGCGACGGCGATGGGTTCTTCGACCATTCGTCCTTCAAGTCCTGCAGAAACAAGTAGCTTAATGGAGCAAATGTTGTGACTTTTAAACCTACAAATGGCTTTTCCTGAGTCAGAATTCCCACCTGGAGTTCAGCCTCTTCCTGCTCCAACATTTTCCTGAGTATCTGACTTGCATGTTTTTGCACTTCTGGATCCTACAAATACATTTAGCCATTTTTAGAGAAAAAATAACTGTTTGAAAAAATTTTTTACCCAACAAATATAATTCAAAAACAACTTTTAAAGGTTTTCCACTCACCTGTAGCGGTTTGGGTCCAGTGATCCTTTGGGATGGGGTGCTGCCCAGTCCGGAGGGTAAGGGCGGAGGCGGAGGGGGTAGACCCTCCCCAGCCAGGGAAGACCTCTGATTGGGCGAAGGGTCTGAAGGGAGGGGCTCCAAGGGCACGGAGGTGGCGGACAGGGGCGGTCCTTGTAGTGTCAGGGCGACATACGGTCCGGCTGCAGGAAAACGGGGCGGCTTTAATAAAACCTGAGGCTACGAACACCAATCCGGCGGAGCTCGTCAAACTCACATTTTATGAGCTTTACCACTTCCTGGTGAGTCATGGTGGAGACCGGTGAACCGTTCACCTGAGAGGCAAAGTCAACACAAACAAAAAACTCTCAAAACACCAACTTCCAGATTAAAAAACAAGAACAAGTTTCAGACGGAGAAATGCAAACCTTAATGATCCGGTCCCCCTCATGTACCCCAGCTTTGACTGCAGCGCCACCTAGGATGGAGATCAGGCACGCAAGTCAAGCAATGAATAAAAACTACAGGAGGTCGTAGGTCAAATGAGGGCCGATAATGACCAAAAGAACTATAAAGCTGCAAACGTCATGGTCGGAAAACGGGGTAGCGGTGAGGTTGTCATGTCAGACAGTCAGTTCCCGTAACAACACACACAGTCCACCAGACCTTGCAGAGAGTAAAAGACTGTGGGATCCAAATTAATGTAATTTGCATTGGCATGAGTGTTATTTTTCGTAAGGAACATGTGCCTCGCAGTGTTAGTCCACATTTACTAGGTGTGTCTTTGTTTTGGTTGACTTTCACGTTGAAGTTTTGAAAGTAAACCAAACTTTCAGTTAGAGCTGGGCCTTTAACATATTGCTTATCATTTATTGTAGTAAATTTCTTATAGTGATAACAATTTAGATTTATCGCTTTAACAATAAATTCCAAATTAACGATGTTTAAAACCATCCAAAACTATCGGTATTGTTGGGATTGTTACAGTTACCATTCTCTCGACTGCTTGTTCAATGAGAGGATCAATAAATATCAATACATTTGAAAACATGATTAAATGCAGTTACTGTGAGAAAATGAGAACAAATGAGCAGTATTTGTGTCTGTGGGGCTATAATTGATATGACACGCAGTCACAGTCGTACAGTTACCTGAAAAAGAAGAAATAAATCTTGTCACTTTTATCGTTATCACAACGATAAAAGTACCACAGAATATCGTGATAAAACTTAGAAGTCCATATGGATCACCCCTACTTTCAGGACAGCATGCTCCAGTTACACCACCTGTCCATTTGGGGTGCTGTAACAACCCACTGCCCAGTATGAACAAGCCAGGCAGATGGATGTTGTGACGCAGATGGAGCCGTTGCCAGGATTTAAACATTTTCAGATCCTAGTCATGTGTGTCAGCCGTACCTATAAGAGGCATCACGTCCTCTCTTTGGTTTCCCTGAATATCAATGTGTTTTGTTTTCCATCGTGAACCAACTGCACCAGGGTGCATGTTTGGCCAACACTTTGGTTCATTTAAAGCAACTCTAGTGTGAAAGCGACTTTAATGGCGTGGAAAAGGTGTTTTCAAAGTGTTCGAGAAATAACCTTGACAACGCTGTGGCATTGGAGAGTCTTCAAATCCAGCCCATGAATATCCAAATTTTAAATAATTATGGTCATACTTCCTTTTTTAATTATTTTTGCTTGGCCCAGACTCTGTCTCCCTACTCGATCCAGCTTTAGGTACTAAAAATCGATCCATTTTGTCTCTGGCATGGGCAAGTTGGCTGAATGTCTGCAGTTACTCTTTCTGTATTTTATTTTCTTCCCTCCAGACAGAGGCAGTAGAGTTCAGTGCTGGGACAACAATCCCAAGCAGTGGACTTTGTTGCCTAACAAAACTTGTGTGAAAGCCAGCAGGACGATAACAGAGGAGAAAGGTGGGGTGAGACTTGTGATTTGACTTCCTTGTCAAATCACTGCTCTCTGCTCCTCTGAATCGAGCTGATCTAATTAAGCAAAACTGAAAGCACAAGACTCTAAAACACCAGACTGATTCACTGAGAAACTACACGATAAATATTTTAGCTGGGCTATCTTTGTTTTTACTCTCAATATATAGTTGATCTTTCAAATTACATAGGTGAAAAGCAACTTTCAATCACAAATGATGTTGTCCTCCAAATCAATAGGATGTCAAGGTACATAAATGGGAAGAACGCTAAACATGAGTGTGTTTTGTTTTTCTCTGTAGGAAGCTGTACACCTGGCAAAAGAATAAATGCCAATTCATTTTAAGAGATGGACCAAAACAAGGTAGAGAATATAGATCTGTTATGACGATAAATTGTCCCAGCAAACCATAATATTGCTGTTTAGAGACCATTTTCAAGTAGCACATTAATAATGGCATAATAGTGCTAATTTGCCCTCTCAAAGATCAGTAATCTTTAATTTTGTAAAGAACACTTAACACTGGAACTGGCAGACATTTTAAATATCCCAAACTAAAAAACAACAACCAAAATCGTTAATTTTTTTTAAATTCAAAGATTAAAGTCAGAAATTGGATGAAAAGAAGAAAAAATATTGCCCAGACAAATAGCTATTATGGTGGAGAAGAAGCGCTCATTCTGACAATGTTGTCCCCAACTGATGGAACCAAACTCTTTGAAAAAAAATATTTCCTCCCACTAGCCTGTGGTGGCGCTGCACCAAGAATCACTGAAGGTAACAACAAAAAAGCCTAAGAAGAAGACATGAGCACTAGTACAAATGGAGTGGTGTCAGATTTTAGCGGTTATATGATTTCTCTTAGGTCTTTGGTAAAAGTCTATGAGCTAGACACATATTTGTTTTGGTTCTACTGACCCAGAATGCCTTGCACTATGGTCTTCTTCCTGATTTTGGAGCCGTCTCTGGTCCACTTGCATTCAAATGTGAATTCTAACTGCACCAGAGTTCACTTCAACCGAAATGAGTCCTAGTTTTGTAGGTAAACCAGAGCTAGCCTTTTTTGGTTTGGGTCAGAGTTTGATTACGTGTTCATTCTTCCCAAAACGAAGCACACTCTCTGCACAAATGAAAGTCGGTTTGATTACACCAGACTAAGTAGTGGTTGGTGTGAATCAAACTGCCCCTTCAATCTGTGGTAGTGATTCAGCATGAAGCACTAGGATACCCTTAAAATGATTCTCACCTGGTCGGACGTTCTGCACAAGCTTGACTCTTTCTCCGCAGACAGTGAAGCCGAAACCGAGTTGGTCCTTCTGCACCACCACACACCTGTGGACCAGACCAGGACCTGGCCAGGAGGGGAAAGTCACGGTTGAGTCTGACAGACAAAAATAACTACGACACTAAAGCCGAAGGTCCGTTCACGAGCCGGAGTAGCCAGTGTGTACTTACTTGAACTCTCATCTATCGTCACCTCTCTCTGTTGGCTGGCAGGGGCTCTGCGCTCCGAATCGCCAGCTGTCAGACTGGTGAGCCTGAGTTTAAAGACCAAAAAAAGAGCATCTAAGCATACAATTACACCAATTTAGAGTAAAAGAAAGAAGTCTGGAGGTAATGAGACCCGATAAACAAGAGAAAAATGAGAAGTGACTGGAGCAGACCACAAAGTACAAAGTAAACCTTGTAATGAGAAGCAAAAAGTGGAGGAAGAGATACGACACAAAGAAGACCTTATATGAGATTTGAAGACGGACACCAACAAGAAAACAGTGGGCACGAAACAACTCACCAAGCAGCAAAAGGGCTGAAAGCGAAGCATGACGGAAAAGAAGGAAACACAGATAAACAGAGAACAGAGATTCAGAACAACAAACATGGAGAATTGAACAGGCTGGAAGAGGGAAAGCTTTTTCAAACCATCAGCAGACCCTTTCCTCCTCCAGATTGCAAACACTCGAGAGCAGTCAGGTCTTTCAGTTTAAAGGTGATGAATGAACAGAGTATACACATGTTTAAGGGTCAAGGTTCACAGAAAGCATTTCAAAGCACGGCTGCAGGCTGTGTGCACTTCCCCCACATATTGTAAGAGTTATTGGGACTACTTAATGTTTAATGACTGACCCGAGGAAGGGGAAGGGGGGGGGGGATTTCAGTGTTTATTTTTCTGAAGGGACCGACGTAAGACAGTATGAAGCAGCAGCAGCTGTGCAATGTCCAATCACGTAATCAGTGGAAAACTAACAAAACGATTTGATTGCCGGCACAAAGCAGAAGAGAACAATTGTGTTGTTATAAGTAATAACCTGCCAGTGGGTCTAGTACTTTTTAATCAATATTAAGGAATTATTGGCCTTTTTAATGAGCTGCTATGTCTTGCTGAAAAGTTAATTTTAAGTTTGTTTTGTCTTATTTCAAATATACTTTGTGCTTGTGCAGTGAACATTTGGATGAAGGCTTTGTTTTAGGCACCTTTTGATCCAGTATCATTGGTTAGAAGTAAGTATTGTGGATCTAATCAACCTGAAATACTATTCAACAATTTAAGTAAGATTTTCCTGACATTTTCATCCTTTAGCTACAGTAATTTATTTAGCTTTCTCGTGTGTGCTCCCAAAACCCTGTTATTGTTAACATATCAGAGACTCGTTTTTGTCAGGTGTGGAATCTAGAAGGAATGTGAAATCCAAGTTCATAACAAAATATAATAGCCAACAATTATAGCAGTCCAAACAGCACTTTGTGACATTATTATTGCACACACTGATGTCACAATGAAGGTAATTTGGAGAGATATTCAGCATTCCTAATGAAAGCCAAATGATCAAAGAGTCATATCAAAACAGAGGATGAAAAATGCTAATGCTAGCTTAACACTCCAGTCAGCAGGAGCACAATATCAACCTACCAAAAAGCGTACCTTCATTCGTTGACAAAATATGTTACAGTGCAGAAAAACAGACACTGTGATGACCAGACTGCCAATGGTTAGGAAGTTAAATGGGACACGATACTGATAAGACATGTAATTCTTCTGCTAACAGTTGATATAAGTCAGCGACTCAAACACTAATCGTGAAATGGATCCATTAACTGGTTTTGAATTGAGACATCCCTGCCAGGTGGTATTCAGATTGCGTTACTATGAAGATAAGGAAGAACAACACTACTACTTCTTCTGTTGAGAAGAAAGTGGTAAATCCTAGGTGAGAATCAACTTCTTTACATTCGGATGTTTTTAGTCTATTCTCATGTTCAGGATAAGTAAAAACAATCTCAGAGTCAGATTGACACATTTGCTTTCAGAAGGATTTACTCTGCTTCATAGAAGCTCAACAAGCTCCAATAACAACAGACTCATTATTTCAAATAATCTGAACCAGTAGTCTCCAACTCCAGTCTGGAAAAGCTACTGTCCAACAACTTTTAGATCCAACCCTGTTCAAATATACGTCAATAAAATGAAAGGCTCTTTACCAGGCATTATCCAGTCCTAATGGCATGATGAAGATGTAACTGAGCCATTCGACTGAGATGTTTCAGAGTAGAGCTTAAAAAGTTGTAGGAGAATAGATGTTAAGGAGTGGCATTGGAGACCGCCAATGTAGACTAAGAGAATATTCACCCAGGAGTTACTTGTGGATGACCTATCGCTTGCATAATTGTACATGTTTAAAAATTTATATATTTGACTTGGTAGAAGAGTCAACTTTTGTGTTGTTTTTACAAAAATGCACTCATGGTACAATCTGTGAGCATCGATATCGTCCGCACACACCCAAACATGAGCACTAACTGCTGGGCAGTAGTCCTACCTGAACAGGTGGGTGTGTTTTTCACTGGCCACCTTGCTGTCACATGACACACAAAGAAGGTGGTGGGAAGCATTGGACGAAAGCGTGAGAATACACCAGGGAAAACAGCGAACAGTGAGAGAGACAGGAAACACACATGATAAAGACAAAGGTGATCAGAAACACAGCATGGGTGATGGAAAGACATTAGAAAGGCAAAATCCACGGCAGCACAAGGGGGTATACGGTACAGACGGTGGGAAGGCGAATGAAAGTAGGCGGTAAACTATTGGCATGTCTACACAATGTGCCCTGTTTTCATCCAGGAGGCTGTTTCACCATCCCTAAAGTCAACCTGTCTGACCTGTTCTTCCCACAGCCAAACCGGACCTCGGTCTAATAAAAAGAGAGCACTGCATTTTTATGGAAGGCACCCGAGATAAGATGCCAACATCAGGACCCCGTCTAGACGTAGAGGATGGCAGACGGCAAGCTCGTACCTGTCCAGGGTGGATGTGGGCTGGCGGAGGCTCATGTCTGCACTCCTCTGCTTCCTGGTGTGGGATCAAACACAGTCACTGGGCCTCTCTTATCACCATCTCTTTCCCCATTCAATTCGTAGTCCACACAATGGGGCTCTCTGTTGGGCTTTGATCAGTCCTTGAAGCTACTTGGATGCTGGTTCAGATCAAACACACAGTCCCTCATGTTCCCATACACTATAGGGAGTTCCAGTGAGGTCAGTGGGGACTTTAAAAATAAAGTGCTGTTGAAACAAACCCCCGTACCCAAAAAAACTCTCGGTATTTACCCGATAATGACAAAACATGTATAATCCAGAAAGTGTTAGTGGCTTAACGTTGTGGCTTTGCTGCAGTGGAAATGGATGAAAGACAGTCTGCTTCCTCAAGGGTCATCAATCATGAATGAATGGCTGATATGTCTGACAGCGCTGCAGATCAACAACATCCACGACTTTTAAGCCCATTACTGAACTTAACGGAATCACTTGGAGCTTAACTTTAACACCTAGAACCAGTGTTACAGATAACAACAAAGGATTAACTTGAATATTCAGTGCTAACCTTCAACCACAGACTCTCTCCCACACACTGGCCAGGCTTGTTTACATGTGGAGCTTGTAGCAGATGCTCCGATCTAACTAATCGTCTCCATACATTTTTTTTTTTTTCAGTTGTATCGCATGGCTACTTTCAAATTTAAACACAAATACCCCTGCGACTAATCTAATACGTAGAATTTTCGAGGGCCCGCTACATCCAGCCGACGTTAGCTGAGGGAAACTGCCACTACCAGTAGGCCCCTTTCGACCACCGGCATGGCGTTAGCGCGCACGCCGACCTTAAGCGCCGCGTCACCGGCTTGCAGCAACGAGCCGACGAGCTAGCTAGCTAACCGGGTAGCTCTGCAAAACGAAACCACCTCATAGCTTTGGCAACATTAGGATACGTGGTTGTCTATACGCACTGGACTCCTTCGGTGTGTGTGTGTGTGTATTCCGCCAGGTATATCCAGGGGTCCCGTTCTGTTGCGGTTTCAGACGCAGAGTTGCATGTTAGCGAGGATAGCTGGACGTTATTCCAGAGGAGTTCCAAATCCCAAGCAGGTCCTTTTCTCCCATCAAAAAAACTGATTTAATCAAAGGTTTGTTTCCCTGTCGTGATAATGCAGAGGAAAAATCCAGACGTAGTTATGATATCCGTCGCTCTCGCTACAGTCCCAGTTGTTAAAAATAATGATCGCTGCTGTTCTGTTATCTTGTTGTCCTGACTGCTGATCAACCAGCATATCTTCAAGGATCACGAGCACTAAAACAGTTGAAACAGCGACCTCGTGCGGGAAAAATTGCAACCTCCAGCTGAAAACGACTGCGGAATGGCCGGATGTCAGTGCTTTTTGGTGGTTAAAATCTAAAAATAGCAATCTAAAAAATGGGTGATTGCTATTACTTTTTTGCTATTGGGAAAAGTAGGTGTAGGAGGAGGTCCCGTTGTCTAAGTTTCATCATAGAGTCATTATAGGTTATGAGGACTTAAGACATTTGTTGTAGTCTTGTGAAGAGAATGTTCTTTATTTTACAGAGCATTCTTCTTTCAATTCTACAAGTTCCAGAACAGTAGCCATGACAGAGCCACCCTTCTTTATCATCTTGTGTAAGCAACTGAATCTGGCGCTGCTACCTCAACGGATGACAACAGAAGATTGCATCCTCTGCAAAAAGGTCTGGGACGCCTTACAAAGGACATTTGAGAAATTTCTGCTTCCCATAGATTTATCTTGAAGGTTGGACCTTGGGTATAGCAGTGACGTCACACCCAAATACAGAAGAAGAGCAAATTCCAACAGTAAGTCAGAAAATCAAGGCGATAACTACAAGATGATAACAATGTATTTCCCTCAATTTAATCCAATCAGACCCAAGAAGGAACATTTTCCCGATACAGTGTCCTGTTTTTTTTTGTAACAATGGTTCAATGAGATACATCAAAGTACAAATAGGACACACGCACACACATTCGATTCGTCTCAGAAATCAACGCTGTGATATGGAATTGATGTTTCATCCAAGTAGCAAGTTGGATTTGCGAGTTGCAAGACAGGGGAGATTTGTTCACTGGTGTGGGTCTAACTGCAGTACAATATGATACAATGTAGGACAATCCCAACATGTCTCATGCTGCCAACACACACTTTGGATCTGCTCCAGATCTAAAACTTTGCTGGTTGAAAATTTGATTCCTGGGAACGTACTTGACATATTTCTGACTGGACGCTCATGAAATTCGTCTTCTGAAAACACCGCAGCTGGACGTCGGAGAACTGGCTGTCACGATCCAGTGGACTTTCAGTTTTGACTCATCTCTAATCCGTTTCACAAAACAGTTAAAGGCGGGATTAAGGTGCCTTTTCTTTACCGTCTCTATGCGTTTTGTTTTGTGAGTCACAAGCAGGGACAAGCCAGCTTTGCCAATTTGAACGTTGCATGGTGATATTCCATTACTGTTGCAGTTTACTCTGATTAACTGGTAGTCAACACCTCGTGTGCGTTATTGTACTTTGTAATAAAGAAAATGAATTAAACAAACACTTCTGTTGTGTTCACAAACCAATTCTTTGCTTCAAGTTGCTTCTAAGTAAAAAAATCACAACAAACAACATTATTTCCTGATTACACTGGGCCTCCTCCTCCCAAGCCTCAATCAACAAGTCTCCCCAGATGACCCTTCCTCACACCCAATTCATCCATCACTCTCTTTTCTTCCATAAAACATGAAATTCCAGATTATTTGCTAGTGAAAGTTTAATTCTAATTCTAACAAAATGTGTTGAAACGTTACCAAATTGTCCGGATGACTCATTCAGTGGAGTGGTCAGTATTTTTTCCGGGGTGGCCATGGCCCCCTGATCCCACCTTTGGGAGCGCTACTGAATTCAGGATTTGTTTCCCAGCCAGCACACCTACATGGGCCCTACATGGCGGTGGCCCTACATGGGCAAACCCATGTGGGGCCATTGTGGAAACCGCGGACAAACCCATTTGGGTCCCATATGGCCTGCCCTCTTTTTTCCCATGGGGGGCCCACCTAGGTGTGCTGGCTGGGTTTCATGATTAAATATAGTCAAATCCAACAAATTTTCTCCAGAAAATCCCTAGCAAAATCCAGGAAATATTACATCTCATTTCTGCTGAAGGAGAAACAAAATGCATTTCTGATTCACGTTCACAGGAAAAATTGAGGTTAACAATATATCTGCTTCAATGTCCATTAATAATTACTTTTTATCACTCCTTAGGCTTAACCTGTATACTTCCTTTTACCTCTAACTTGCTTCTGGCGTGATATTCTATTCTATGAGGGGATATCTTTGCTTTGTTGGAACACTCTTTGTAAATCAAGGCCTTTACTTTTGCATTCAAACGATTAAAACGCCAGATGTCGTCATTCCTTATAAAGCAAAATTTAAGAACTGACGCAGCAGCTTTGAGCTCACAATGACCTCGTTCTCTCAACTTTTTCTATTTATTTTATTTGGATTTTTTTTTTAACCGAGGTATGTACACTCGAAGAGGGGAAGTGACCTAAAACGGCCGCCCGGAGACGCTTTGAACACTTTACCAAATATGGCCACTGCGGGGCGTGGGATTCATACTGATACATTCACGGAAACTTCTGCCTTACGGCGAGGACAATGAGCTGGAACTCCCGAATCCACTAGGTAAGCTAAGTCTCCCTTAAAGTCACGTGTTTGTTTCCCCTTTTTCTCATAAAGTCGTCCTGGGGGAAATTTTAATGAACGGCTTTTATTATTCTCTTTATTTTGCTGGACCAGGGATGTTTACAGTAGAGATGGGTGTGGTATGCAAGGGGAACCTCTTATTACTAAAAATGCACGCTTATGTGTCTGTGTATTCTACTGTATACGTGTTCAGTCAGAAAGCGTGTTCCGCCGTACATGTGTGCAAAAACTGATCCTGTAAAGATGGCAACAAGTAGGATGGTTTGGGGATTCAGGTATGCGGTTTAAAAATAAATAAATATATAAATAAATCCCACTCCTCCATTCTAGCGTCCATTATGGTCATATTTTTGACTCTTCGCAATGTCAGTATAGTCAGAATGAAACTGCGTATAAACTAAGTTGCTCTTGAGACCTAGAAATCAACCCCAAAGCTGGTTTCCTGTCACGAAGGCCACAATCCTCACCGCAGTTGAACTAACCCACACCTCTCAGCTCGGAAACTGGTGATGGTCTGTGGGTTGTAGTTTTCACATTAAACCCCGGGAACTCAAAAAGATTGATAAAGAAATGAGGGCGTATAGAGCTAAAAAAACAAAAAACAAACCCGCGGGCTTGGTTGCTCTGATGACTCTAGAATAAATTACATTTAGTATCGATTTGTTTTGTGCTGCCTCCTGAGGTAGTTAGGCCCTAACGCAGGAGTATCAGCTTCCTGTGTGTTAATGTTGTTACGACAGGAAGCGAGCTATAACGGCATCTTATGGCTGATGAAGTTATTAATTTTCGGGCAAAAGCAACAGGAATTGTGGCCAGGCATCTTAAGGGCCACGCCGTCCTCCTGAAGAGAAATAACAAGCATGTTTCGCTAGACAAGAAAAAAAAAAATCTGTAAATTTTGAAATTAAGAATTTAGATAAAACCATAAACTGAAAAGAAATATTGCAGCTCTCATTTGCACCAAATCACAGTAAAGTGGAACCCATTAAAAATGTACACAATCAGATTTTTGGAATATGACAAATATGGATGAAAGTGGATTTAAAGAAAAAAAAAAATCTTATTTAAAAACATTGATGTCTATTTAAAACTAGATAATATGGAAAAGTATAAATCTATTGACAGTGTTTATCCAAGTTTGGAAAAACAAATATGGCAATAAACTTGGTATGGAAAAATATTAATGCACTTGCACACTTGAGTCCCTATTCCATTGTCTTACTGTATTCCTTAAATTTAAAAAGAACCAACATTTCATTATGTAATATCTGCAAAAGTATTGACGTTAAACTGCATAGGGAGCCAGTAACACATGCTTTTTTTCCCTGTGTTGATTTAGTGGTACATAGTGTCTTTTATGTCGGGTTTGCCAGGTCACAAATTAAGAGTTTTTCTGTCGGAATCATTGATTAAAATGCTTTTTGAGTTGATCACAGAAAAATTACAAATAGATCTGATCACATTGGAAATCAGTGTAAAAATAGGGGACTTCTTTAGTGCATTTATAGGGATAAGTGCAGATAAATAAAGCTATAACATCATATCCATCCATCCTTTTTCTGTTCACCCTTGTCCCTTAATGGGGTCGAGAGGTGCTGGTGCCTCTCCAGCAAGCGTTCTGGGTGAGAGGCGGGGTACACCCTGGACAGGTCACCAGTCTGTCGCAGGGCAACACAAAGACATACAGGACAAACAACCACGCACTCACACACAGGGACAATTTGGCCTGACAGTCATGTTTTTGGAATATGGGAGGAAGCTGGAGTACCCGGAGAGAACCCACGGACACACAGGGAGAACATGCAAACTCCACGCAGAAAGACCCCGGGCCGGGAATTGAACCCAGAACCTTCTTGCTGCAAGACAACAGCTCTACCTACTGCGCCACTGTGCATATAACATCATATATTGCTTTTTAATTTTTTTTTATATTTTATTTTCTGTGAAACCTGGCCAGGATAATCCAGTTCAGGTTTCAATGTTACAAGTGACGAAATTCACTGATCCATCCATCCATCCATCCATTTTCTGTTCACCCTTTGTCCCTTACTGGGGTCGGGAGGGTTGCTGGTGCCTATCTCCAGCTACGTTCCGGGTGAGAGGCGGGGTATACCCTGGACAGGTCACCAGTCTGTCGCAGGGCAACACAGAGACACACAGGACAAACAACCATGCACTCACACACTCACACCTAGGGACAATTTGGAGAGGCCAATTAACCTGACAGTCATGTTTTTGGACCGTGGGAGGAAGCCGGAGTACCCACGGATGCACAGGGAGAACATGCAAACTCCGTGCAGAAAGACCCCGGGCCGGGAATTGAACCCAGAACCTTCTTGCTGCAAGGCAACAGCTCTACCAACTGCGCCACTGTGCAGCCCTTGAACAATAGGTTCAATCAGATTGTTGATTGCAGTAATATGTACCTTTTCATTATCGTTATTTCAGCAATCAAAGTGAGAACAGTTATTGACACAAACCACAGAGTGAGTAATGATGACTAGAGGTGACGCAGTAGATGTTATTGCAAAGGGACTTCGCATACTTGGCCTGGAGTGCATCACACTTTCAAAAACACATTAATACTAAACCCTGCAGCATCACACCTTGTAACAGAAGTGTGATGCACTCCACCTACTTGGAGTGTGTCTCTCCAAGTAGGTGGAGTGGAATGCTACTACAGTTAGTAGCAATTATGGTACTAATTGTAGCATAAATGCTTCTGTAAAGTGACAAATTTGGCTAAAGTTGCTGTACTCTTTAATCAGTGCTGCCTGCACGGCCATTAAAATCTTAATCTGTGGCTTTCTTTAGATTTGGTTGAAAAAAAAAGCTAAATTAAAAGCATGTTTATTTATATTGGCCTTTATTTGATAGTGGATTGACAGGAAAGTGGGTAATGAGAGAAGGGGGAAGACATGTGGCAAAGGCCACCAGGCCAGGAATCGAACCTGCGACAGCCAAGTCAAGAACTAAGGCCTCCATATGTGGGTTGTACTTAACCCCTGCACCACCACAGCACCCTGAAACAAGTTCTTTTAAGACAGATTTAGACATTGCGTGAAGCAGATGCTGTACAATAAAGAAAGTCAATATAGCAAAACATAAAACAAGTTGCGTTGTGATCCGAAGCCATGTTTGTTCTGAACTCTCTCCAGGATATTAACGCTCATCAGTTTTCTACATATTTCCTATCGAATGTTACACATCATGACATTTCTGATCAATAATAATAGTTGTATTAGGTAAATAAAACCTTACATTAGAGGTTGTAGACTGTTTTAATTCAACATTTCAACCTTTTTTTAAGTTGGAAAACAATGTATATGTATATATTTTTCTTGCTTTGAAGTTACGTAATACTTTGTGTTGGTCTAGCTCATAAAATCCCATTTCCTGATAATTTCGAGGTGTATGCATGCTTTTGCAAGGTGTTGTTGTAGAATACTAGAGCTGTTGTGGCTTAGCAGTCTGAGTTTGGCATGCCGGCGGCAGCAGGAATGCTCCTTTGGCAGGACTGAGACTAGTATGTAAACAACTTCACAGGAGAAGCTGGCCTGTCACTTCCCCTTATGTCCAAATTTGGTCATATCTGCCTCTGGAAAAAAAAACTGGGTGAGTGAATGACCTCGTCAGCCCAGTCACAACCACTCATGATATTTTCAGTAGTTCTATCCTCTTTTTATCTACTCAGGACAACATGAGGGTAAAAAGCTTATTGTTACTAACTACTATTTGAGTTATTAAGAACAAATTCTTATTTACAACAAGAATCTTGCAGGGAGGGGAGAACACATAGGAAGTTCAAGCAGCCGACCTTGCAGTAAATAACAAACATTATAGCAACACCAGTTGTGTTTCCGTTAACCATAAAACACAGAATCTGAAACACGGCAATTTTGGACAAAAAAAAAACAAACTATGTTTTTTCGATTAAACGTTTTTCTGCTAGACTGAGGTGGTTTTTTTGGCTCTTATCGAAATTAGTGTATTATTTAAACTACAATGGAAACACTTTGTTTTCGCGTCACACGAATCATGTCGTCAACAAGAAGATGCTACTGCTGCCGGAAAAGACGAAGAAGGCGACAGGAAGTGGTTGGAGGATGACGGCGCCGCTTGTTTTTAATGAATCATCGCGTGAACAAATTTATTCACGTGTCATTTTAATTGCAACCGCAGCTATTGTTTTCAACAGCGTTCCATAAAACATTAAGAACAATACTTAGACAAAGGCATAGGATAAAGCTGACATTAATTTTTAGCTAAAACGTGTGTAGGTTCCAGTCTGCATCTTTAGAATACCTTTAAAAGGTCCTTTTGTTACCGTGTTACTCAACTTTGCAAGTTGCAGAAATTGCTTAAAGGCTGCACACATTTCATTCCTGCTAAGAAATGGTGATGGTTACGTCTGAGCTGCTTTTCAGATCCTGTCTGTTTATTTAATGGGAGAAATGCTGGAAAGAGAATGTCAATTCAGATAGCTTTCTGTGTAAGAGCAACTCCCAGGTGTTTCACATAGTTTATACCAAAAACCGGGAGTAAAGAAAAGTCTTTAAAGGCATAACAGGGTTTCTTTAATAAACATGTGTTTGACAAAATTAAGCTTTTTTGATTGTTTTCTCAAGACAACAAGTTCATTTCTTGTTTTCTCAAGATAATGAGCTTCTTTCCTGTTTTTCCCCAATGGTTTTCTCGAGACAGATTAATTTTCCGATTGTTTTCTGGAGATAAGATCATTTCACATTTTATCAAGACGAGTTAATTGCCTGTTTTCTTGATAAAAGTTTATTTGTTGTTGTTTATTTCCCACTGATCCTCTCAAGATAACGAGTCTATTTCGTGTTTTCTCTGGATAATGAGTTAATTTCCTGACGGATTTATTGGTATGAGTTAATTTCACAGTTGTTTTCTTGAAATAACAAGTTAATTTCCCAGTTTCTCGAGATAATGGGTTAATTTCCTGATGGTTTTCTCATGACAATGAGTTCATCTCAATCACAAGATGATTGGTGTGTGTGTTAAACTTCATTCCATCCATCAAACGCATCCCACAGCACCATCTCGTTATGTCGAGAAAACCATTGGGAAATTATGATATCTTGATAGTGAAAGCTAAATGCTTTGGTTTAATGTGATCTCCTTTACAAAGCAAGAGTAAAGGTTAGCAGTTTACTAACCTTTAGCTTGACAGGAGTGTCTTAAGAAAATGCCAAGATGTGAAAACAACCACAACGCTTTAGAGAACCAACTGGTGCTGGTCGTCAGTCTAGGAGGGCTCTACATTGGTTTTGTCAGTTGAAAGAATCGATTTTCCAGAAAACTCACAAATAGTCCTCCCCAGAACAAAAGAATCCCCAAAGTTTTGTCTCGCGCTCTAATGACCTCAGCCAGCATGCTAAGTATGCATGCCAGTGCTATTAGAAAAGTCTTGTACAATGGACACAACCTCTTTCACCTCCTCCAAGTGCAAAACTGACCCACTCCCACTCAGAAACAACCAATCAGAGCCAGGGTGAGGTTCTGAGCACTGTCAATTAACATCCTGTACGCTCCTCCATGTGCTAATGGTGGAAAAGCAACTTAGCATTTCAGAGAAAAGGTTTATCTGCCATCACTAACTAGCCATGCTAACTAGCCTTAGCATTCACGGCAGGCTATGCTGTGGTGAACCAGCTGAAGCTTAGCACAGAGCAAGCGGGAGGGGCTGAGCATGAGAGTGATTGACAGCGCTAAGACCCTCCTCCTGGATCTGATTGGTTATTTCTGACTGAGTGGCGTATTTCTGAACTTTGTACTGGGAGCATTGGGAGAAAGCAGAGGAGTTCATTTTTTCAGATTATCTTTCTTACATTATACTATCATAAAATAAAAAATAAAAAAACACATTTTTTTTATAATAGTTACACACTGTGGCTTTAAAGGGACAGTACAGAAGAAAATGTGTTTACAAACTTTAATGAAGAAATGTTATACAGAAGACAAGTCCAAAAGTCCCTTCACATAAATGAAACTGATAACTTCCTCCTTTTGCATAGGCTATAGCTCAAAACTGCTTAATCATATCCGTTTTTTTAGACAATGACTGTGTGTTCCTCCTTTTTACGACCATAATCTATTTTAAATCTCTCCGACAAACGGTCACACATTTGACTCTAGAACGAAACTTAAAATTGTGTTATTGACACGATCCAGCAAACTATAAAGAAAAACATTTTAGATTCTTTGCTCAAACTGAACTTTGCTCTAATATAATGAATATATTAGACAGCATCTGCTTCCAGTCAGGGTTTCCCCACAAGCTTCCCCTTTCACAAGGTTGCGCTTCCATCAACCTTGTGACAAACATTTTGACGTGGGATCGTTTGGAAATAGTTTCCATTTCTGTAAAAAAAAAAAAAAAAATCTGAAGTGAAACCTCAAGTGAATTTATCCAGGATAATTGTAATGGCATTAAGATTTCAGAGAAGAACTTCTTAATTGTTGCAGATGAAAAGCAGCCGGAATCTAACCTGAACCAGCAGAGGTCGCTATTTATACAAATTACACTTTTTTTTTTAAATTGCTTTCCAACACTTCTCTGACCAAAAATAAAATTTTCATAACTGATAGTTCAACATCTACATCATTTAGTCATTCGTGTACGATGTGACTGACTGGAGGAAAAGACAGTGCAAACAAACATAATATTTATTTAGAACTATTCAATAAGGTTCCACACAAACTCAATACATTTTAGCAGAAATAGGTTTGTGCATAAATTCCTGTAACTATAAATAACCATTACTAGGTTATTGTAGACGCCTGTCCTTTTCTTAATTAAAACAATACGAAGAAAATAGGAATATTACAGTACACGAAAAATACACTGCTGACTCTCACTAGTTTGTTTCTGTCCATGAGTTTAGACTGATTGACTGACCTGTTCTACAAAAGGGCAGGGAAATGTGTCAAACCACAGTGGAAGGGTTCACACATTGGCATGAGGTGAACTCTGCTCCACTGAGGCAGTGATGCTGCAAATTAAGTGGTCAAAGCCGTGAAGAAAAACTTGGAAATACGTGTTTTACTTTACTCCGTAAAGAAGTTTGAGTTGTTTGATAAATCGTCATGAAAAATTAAAAAATAATTGACCACATTCTGTAAAACTAGCTCATACCAAGGTCATGCCCTTCCTCTTTCTCTGCTGTTTGCATGGTTTATGGTCTAACCAGTACTCTTACCAGGGCTGAACCCAAAGAGACAAATAGACGCTGTGACTACATCTAGAGCTCCAGTTAGGAAAGCAAAGGCTAAGCTTCAATAAGTTACATTACTGAGGTGATTGTTGATCTTTTGGGAGTCATAGTGGTTGTAACTCGTGGGTCAGCACAGCTGTGACAAAATGCTGAAATCCTGTTGAGGTTCAACACCCAAGGTTTAGCAATGGCCCTGGCCGTCCACATCGGTAAAATGTGCTGGACGGATTTTGCTAAGACAAAACTCTCTTTATTCTTCTTTGGGCCTTTTTACAGTCAAACTAAAGCAGTGAAAATGTGTTTCAGATGAGAAACAAGCAAATGCCACGGGGGTATTCCCAGCTTGTTTTATTTACCACGCCTCCCCAAGACAAAGGTCTGTTGTCGTAAGAGATCTGAAGAAAAAAAAGAAAACTTTTCTTGAAAGCCACTTTTTTAATCTTTTGACTTTCGTAGTTAAATTTTTTTATAAAGAGTTTTCAGATTCCTATAGATTGTATTTTTTGGTGTCTGCTAGGTGAGCTGTAGCAAACTGTCTGAATACTGCTGAACCTCTTCAAAGCTTACAGCGATCTAGGATCACCAGATTAATCTCTGTCAAGGAGATGATAGCGGTTAAAGGGGCAGCATTACGTTAAATAGACGTTTTTGAGCTTTACATCATGTTATAATGTTATTCCCTCATCAGAAACATACCTGGGGTGTTGCCTTGAAAAATCCTTTAATCTCCCATTGCAACCATTCAGCTGTGCAAAAACTCTGGGTGGACCTAGCTCCACTTTCGGGTCCCAGCTCCTCCTCACAGAGCAGCTCTCCCCTGTGATTCCTCCCTCACAGCTCCTTCAGACTAGCCAGCAGCAATCAGCAAACACCTGGTAGAACTCTGCATCTGCTGAGCTCATATAGGAGCTACTTCTCAGAGCAATGCTGGAAGAAAAAAAGAAAATATTGCTAAAGGGTTAGTAGAGGAGCCATGTTGGGTTGACTTCCTGAGGGCAGAGTTTCAGGAAGAACAGGAATTTCTTAAAGCGACAGAAGCCCAATTTCAAGGCATTAAATTACACAGTCAAATTTGACATATGAAGCATTTTTATAACAACTCAAGGTAACATAGTTACTTGATTGTGCTATAAAATGGAACAAGTTTGCCGGAAAATAAATAACACTGCCCCTTTAATGATGTCAAATATGTAAAAAGGTCACTAATATTAAAGGCAATAAAAAACTGCGTGTTCCAACCACTATTGCTTAACAGATGAAAAACAAGTTACGCAAGCTTTCAAGTCATGATTTTGTTTTTGGACTGCACAGTTGGGACTCCTGATTTATTTAAAACGCTCTTTCATTATACAGTCTTGTGACACATAAGAAAAAAGTTCAAACTCAGCTTTTTCAGTGAAACTATAAGTCACTGTAGGTTAAGAAGTTTATTAAATGTCACCACTGGATGTTCGGTGATGTCTTGGACAATTATTGAACACTAGTGTGTAACTGTTGTCATCAATTTGGTGTCATTGTAAAATTGATGAAAAGACACAAAGATGGCAGAAGCTCAAAGAAAAAGCAAAGCATCTGTTTTTTTCACCGGTTAAATCTGAGACCAGGCTGTCGAAAAAGCAAACAGATTAAGAAAACAATGGAGCACCTCCAGTTGTTTGTCATTCCTCACCACGGTTCCTTCTGAATTGTTCCTTTGTCTCAGTTCCTGTAGTTGTGTTTAATTTCTTGGTTTATTATA
>CAEGAE010062990.1:0-56888 GCA_903067095.1 Girardinus metallicus | reverse complement strand
CATTTCTATTTTATGAGATAAAGAGCAGGTTAAAACACTGTTTAACCCTCTGGATCAGCATATAATACCCATTCTGACCGACACCCTCCTCTAAGTTTACCATACGGTTCACAGAGCAAAGGCTTATTGGAGATAAATATTGAATGAAGCTAAATTTAGACGGGGGTATGCAAGGAATACATGAAACATGAGTTTAAACGCAAGTTTGTCTTCAGATGTTGTTGTTGTAATATTCATTCTACAAATGGCAACTGTTGCTAAGAGACCCATAAAGACAGTAACTGCTGTTGTTAACATTCGTACCCCAGGTTAGCTTACTTTGGAGGGTAAAACTGCAGACCTCACATATGATCTCCTGAAAAGTTTGTTGTGTCCCTTTTTTTTGTTTTGCAGTTGGTCTGTAAGATTGGAGGTGGATGAAGAGGAATCAGCTTAGAAAGGTTTCCATAAACTCTGCCTTCAAGATATATTAGTCACGGAGTTGCAGGTATGTAAACTCAGTGCTGCTGGTCGGAGTATGCCTGTTATCTCTATGAGTACTTTTAATTTAAATTTGTGTAACATCTGCTATTTTAGTCTATGTTTAAAGTTGCTTTAAATTTTAGTTAATTACATGTAAAACTCCACTATATAGTAATTCACTCTATCTTGACTTGTCAGTCTAATTTTATGCTTTCATTTGTTTTTTTTTAAAATGTAACACTTTTCTGTCTGACAACACAGAGCTCTTATAGATGTATTATCTTATAAGCAAGATTCATGTTTTTTATTGGGATTCTACAAAATAACCAACACAAAACAATTCATAATTGTGAACCAGAAAAATAACTATAAATGTTTTAAATATAAACGCTTGGTAGGGGTTAATGAACATGAAGTCTGGCATAGAGTCGTGCAGAAAGGACAAAATAGGGCTAGGTTTAATTTTGAACATTTCAAGGCTCTTTAAAGTCCATCTTAAGATCCATTTATATCAGTTTAATTAATTCAAAAACACATATTCTAAGTCAATGATATGCATTCATCTTAGTTATTATGCACTCAAATCCAATTAACTGGCAAATGAAAGGTTTTCCACCTAAGATAAGCTAATTGTATAGAGATGTTAACTGTGCAGCAGACACTCTTACTGAGCATGCATGTGGCGACAGTGAAAAGGATTGACTATCTTGTAATAGTAGTAAGAAATGGCCAGTAAAAACTGGCACTTTGAGAGCCCCAGGAAGTCTTCTACCAACTGAAGGGGGTTTAAGAAGAAAGAGCAGACACACAAAACCCAGAAGAACTGGTCCAGGTTTCTATGTGGGAAAAAAAAACAGCAAGCAGATAAAGGGAGGAGCATATCCTTCTGTGAATATATTTAAGAAGAAAGCAAGACGGATAAGCTCTGAGATTTAAAAAGTCCAGGTTAGCCTAAAGACAGAAAAACATGACAAAGTGAGTCATCTCTAGAAAGAAAACGTGAAGGTATTGACAGGAAAGGCTCAGCTGGCGGCTTCTTCCAAGAAGGTGACACAGCTAACCAGAGATGCCAGCACATGTGTGACTTCAGAGAACAGGAATAGAGAAAAATATGAAGTCAACTAGTTGTCATTTAATAGTTTAAATGGAGAGAATACAGCCATTTGATTCAGCTATTGCTGAGAACACAGACAAAAATGCCAGTCTAAAAACAAAACAACCAAGAAACCTCAATCAATTTACCTCCAATGCACCACTATGCATTTCTTTGTGTTGTTTTTATTTACTTGAGAACCCAATGAAATATATTGAACTTTGTGATTTTAACATTACAGAAGGTCTATAAGTCCTTATGCAAGAGGCCATAACATCTGAGTGCTGCCAAGAAATGTACAGTGAAGACACACTGGAAAAGGAAAGCAGATTCTTTATGGAGAGAAGGAGCCAACAACACAACAGTCTGTGTCACCTGACTGCTCCACCGGAAATGATATCAGAAGGGTGGTTGTTTGCCCTCAGGGAGTGGGCTTTGGCTCCGGAGGAGGAATGGAAACATTCACACTTCTCTGTCAAGCAGAAGAGACAATGTGGACAGACAGGTGTGTGTATGTGTGAGAGCAGAGCAAGCTGTTATACAAGCAGTTTGATATTCTGTCAACACATTGAGTATTTATCCGGATGTCTTACTGGTTTACCACCTTTATTAAGGAATTATTGACTTAAAACAAGCTCCTGTATCTTTCTGAAAATTTACTTGTAAGATAGTTTGGCCTTATTTCAAGTATAAGATATTTACACTAGAAACTAGAGCAAATATACTTGGTAAGCTCTGACCAGCTTAACAGTTGCATCCTTCCTGGGACTCTTCCATAAAAAACAGATTTGATGAGCTCCTACTTGTCCTTTTAACAAATCTCCCAGACCTTTGAATTTCTGCGGCTCCTCCACAGTCAACATATGGGAAGAAAGAATGCAGCTGCTCACCACTTTTTTCCAGACTTTAATTGAAAAAAAAAATAATAATAATATTAATAATAATAATTAAGGTTGTTGTGATGTGATAAAATGTGAAAAACTTGCACATTCATACTGTTACAAGGCATTGTGTGTATTTATTGAAATATGCAATGTTAAGGTTCTCTGTATGTTTTAAAACGTCAGGCGGATCCAAAGTGGACGGCAGCTTCCAAAGGTCCAAACCAGGGGGTTTGGGGCCCTGCTCTAACAAAGGACAGGACAAAGACATCAAAACAGAGGAGCCTCGTGGTCTTGGGCCATTCTACTTCTTTGGAGGAACCAATGGGGCTGAAATGTGCGCAGGAGATGTGAAACACAGAAATATTATCCAATTCAACATGAAAGCCCCTTAGAAAGTCACAAAATCACTTGTTTTTATTGCAACGGGGGAAAGGTTTTGACTCACTCTCTGCTCTTACCTGTTTTTTTTGTTTGCTTCTATATATGTGGCTGATTTCTCGCAGAGTGTGCAGCTACTTCGAGAGGAAAGGATGGAAGAGAATTTATAACAAGCAAAGGGAAGATTTCAGGCTCAAGTGGTGCGAGACCAAATCTCAAACTAACTACAGCCGCTTCAAGCAAGGTACTGTAGAGTTAAACAATACAAGATGAACTCTCAATTTAAACTGTACAAAAAAAAACAAAAACACGCAAGTTACTAAAATGATAAATTCACACATTTTGTTTCTAGGTAGACACTTGGTGTTCCAGATACCCAACAACATGGTTCTCACCACTAAAATCGGCCTCCTAACCAGCCTGCGGGAATTTGAGAGAATAAGCAGCAAAATCAAATACAAACATGGACACAGGTAAACCAAACAGCCAGTTTTCCCTTTCATTCAGGGGAACAGGCTTTTCAAAGGGTTTGGATTGTTTGATAAAGTGCTGTATGAAAGCAAATTGCACCAGCTGAAAATGTAACAAAAGTTGCAAATTTTGGTCCCTAATCGAACTGAGTCTAGCAGACTATTAGGTGTGAAAACACCCTAAGCTAAGACCCTGAACCTTTCAGGTAACATCTGGATTTATACTGAGATTAAAATACTCACAAGTGGATTTTTTTTTTTTTTTTTTTTTTACTAGCTAAGTGACTTCTGTGGGCAATGGATTGGCTGAGATTTTATTTACGGTTATCGCATTAAAGGGACCTGACCGAGTACATGACACACTTTTTCAGATTTGTATTTGTTAAAAAAAAAAGTCCCTTACAGGAGGCTGAAAATGGAGGAGTTCATTCCTACAACGTTCCGCATGGATGTGAAGAAAGAGAGGGAAGATTTCTTTTCCCGCATCGCCCCACATGAGGGTGAAACAGGTAAAACACATCCTGCGTACATCAACCTAACGTCCCGCTGCAACGACAACAATTCACTGGTTAAACTGGATATACCCCACGTTTGCAGGCTTCATTTGACAAAGATTAATCATACATGACTGCTTGTGAGCATGACAATGAAAAGAAGTTTGTTCTTGATGGTGTTAGGACAACAGTTGCCTAGGTGAGTGTTTGATCAAGGGGTTGAAAACGTTGGAAAATAATGCACTTCACCTCTCATGAGGCCCTGATAAAATCACTAGGGTTGCATGCTGCTGCCATGGCGATGAGTCAGCAGAGGGCAGGGCTGAGACACAAACAAGAAGATCCTGAACGCAGCGCTGCTGCCGCGCTGAACAAAGCTATGAGAAGCAGATGAGGTTTTTTCCTAACTTGTAATAATAATAATAAAAAAAAACCCACAGTTGATGTCGTGCTGGGACCTGGAGATAAAAATGACTAGATCTAGATTGATTGGTTCATCACAAACACATTGTGCTAAGTGGAGAACAGGTTAGTCAACACAGCTATCACTGAGCAAACAGGAGAAGGACTCAAACAGCTGGTTTGGATCTGTGGCTGGCGGATGGGTTCATGGGATAGACGAGAAAAGAATAAAAGATGAAAAGAACAAAGTCAAACTAGAAATGTTAAAGCCTCTACACAACTCTCTTATTAAACATTCTGCACTATGACTAAACAACAAAGGTTTCCGGTAGCTGTGAGCTACTGCTTTCCATTAAAAAGAAAATTTTCAGTGTGCATATACTTAGCATTTGTACATGTCCAAAGTAAAGTATTGTGCAGGTATCCTAAAAACCATTCCTTCGGACTGCCTTGCTTTTTCATGTTTTGTGCTGCATATGCTTAAGAAAACTAGGAATATGAGTAAGCAAGAGTAAGTGGACACATAGAGGATAGATTAAATGTTGCAATTGAAAAAACCCAACAGAATAACTGTACCTGAATGTTGTCTGATAAACTAAAACAAAAAAATGAAATACCTGACACAAGACCTGACAAATGCCATCCTTCTTCGGTTAATTATTAACTCTGTGCCGCATTTTCAACAAATAACAGTTAGGTGATATTTTCTGTCTATTAAACTGTAACCTCTTGTATTTGTCATAAACCCAGCTGAAAGAATGGGAAGAAATTGGCTGCTGGAAACAAAGACCCTGAAAATCCCGTCTAAATGTGATTCATTATAAAGCTATAAGTAATGAAGTCAATGCAGAAACAGTTCTCAATGCTTGCAATGTTATTTCAAATCTTTACTCTCAAAGGCATTGTATCGGATACTGACAAAAATGATAACACTTGCTTAATATTTTTTAAAACTTGTTGCTACAATTTGGTGCATTTCTTTAGATAGAAACTTTTCAAACTAATCTGAATAATTAACTAAACTTGTTGCCTCATTTGATAAGAAGCGTTAATGTGGATTTCAATAACTTTTTCTGTGAAGTGCCTTGAGATGACGCGTTGTGAATTGGCGCTGTACAAGTAAGCAGAGTTGAAACTTACGTATGCAGTTAGTATTTAAGTAAGTACACTCTTGTTTTTGACTGAAAATGAAAAGCAAGAGTAGAAAACATCAAATGCACATATCAGATGTTGCAACAAATTGAATGGTGTTAAATTGAATTTATCGAAAATGATACGGAAAGACAGATTCTTGTCCTTGGTATATGGTTTCACAGCTGACTATGCATGTGGTTTAAACGTGCATTGCAAGCAATGCAGTCAAAGAAATTGTCTGTTGATCTTTAGATTATCTTTGTGACGAGACTCAAATCTAGAAATGTACTAACTCACAAACAGAGTTAGCTCTCACAAGCAGAGTTTGTAATTTTCCCCTTTGAGTAAAAGTTTGCAATAAGTGTCACAAAACAGCAGTAAAATGTAAGAAGCATTAACAACTACAACTTAACTCAAAATCAAATGTTCCACTCCTGGTTTACCTGACTACCATTCTCATCAGATTTGTGTTTTGTGTATTTATTTTGGAAAGTGAGCACAAAAGTATTTTTTAAAACAGTAATAACTTTACATGTTTTGTACCTGAAAAGGCTTGACTTTGACTAATCCTTCATGTTTGACTGCAAAACTAAAGAGGTTTCCTTCAGTGCCAAGCTTATATATATACAGGAGCAACTGAAACAGCTCCAGGACAAAACATAATAAACAATTACCTCGACATGCCTGCTCCTGTACAACAGAAGAACAAACTGTTTTAATAGCAGGCTGACATGTAATTGATGTAGCTGTTTGTGGTGGCAGACTTGGAGAACACAGAGAGCAGCATGTGGATCTGTAAGCCCTCGGGTCTGAACCAGGGGAAAGGAATCTTCCTCCTGAAGAACCAGCAGGATGTGGCCGAATTCAGACTGAAGCTACAGAAGATGGAGGAACACCAAGCTGACCGTAAGATGCCTCACCGCCGGATTCAGGCCCACATTGTCCAGCGGTAGGTGAACACCCGATTATCAAAGTGTAAAACAAATTATCCTTACAAATAGAAGGTATGACTGTAATCCCTTTCTCCACTTCTAGCCATGGTCATACAACTAAAAACTATATTTAAATACATTTCAATATATTTAACACACTTTATTTTTAGAAAGTTACATTTCTTTTTAGCAACATGGCCTTTAAAATAGTTTTTTTTTTTGTATGTAATGTCTTACAATATTTTTTCTCCCAGTTACATCCAGAAACCTCTTCTACTAAATGGCAGAAAGTTTGATGTGCGCTCTTACCTTCTCATTGCCTCCACTGCGCCCTACATGGTCTTCTTTCGTCATGGGTATGTCCGACTGACGTGTGACGTCTACGATCCCAGAGCCAAAGACCTCTCTGCTCATCTCACAAACCAGGTAAACAAACAAACACACGCACACACACACACACATAGTATGTCTTTCTAACTTCACAGGGACTTTGAATTGACTTTCATTCATGTTTCATTCATTTCTTACCCTAAACCTAACCACTACCAGTACATACGAAACACTAAGTTGGGTGTTAGGTATGAATTGGGTTAAACATAACCCACCTCAATTCACACCTAAGTCTTAAACTTCTTGTTGGGTACTTCCAAAGCAAACATTTTTAAAAAAATACAAGCAGAGTGGACTTGGCTTTCTATTTGGAAAATATGAAATAACTTTACAGAACAGTTTTGTCGAGTGGTTAACAGAGGTATACGATACTGATCTCCAGTACGACTTGCTGTACAGTGGAACACAGCTGAAATCGTTCATCTGACAATAAACCTTGTTGCTTTGTTTTCCTTCTCTTCTTTACATTCTAGTTTCTTCCAGTTGCTGTAGCTGAGCTGAAATAAAAAAAAGAGTCATGCATCTCCACAATACCGAGTCATTCAAAGGCTTTAAAAAGAGCTGCTGCCTACACTTTTCTGTTTTGTGTGTCTCTTCTCCCCCTGCTGTTTGTCTCCAGTACATTCAGAAGAAAAACCCTTTGTACAGCCTGCTCAAGGAGGACACTGTATGGTCTATGGAGAGCTTCAACGCCTACGTCAACGAAAGGCTTCAGGTTGCCAAGGGTCTGCCCAGGGACTGGGTGCTGGGAGCCTTTGCGGTGAGGTCTGTGGTGTGCTGTAGCTCTCAGGGACCAATTACCAGCACAGAAGTGGTAGTTGGCACTGGTAGCTAATTGAGAATGTGGTTAGTTTTACATGAGCTCATTTCTGTATGAAGAGTCATCAACTTATGGCTAAAAAGGAAATATTACAGGTTGTTTTTCTCCATACTGACATAAGCCGTTTTTTTTAGCTTTAGCTTTGTTAAATAAAACTCTAAACTTTGATTGTGGCATCTTTTATGGTCTGTAAAGTTAACCACTACCTATTTGTTTTATTCAGAAACATGCTGATGCATCTCAGTTGTAAATCTAGATGCGAGTTTGACGGTTATTTTAAAGACGTCATGACCGCACCAAGTATCTGCATCATGGATTTTATGATGTATTAAAATGTGCCCAAATTCACTAGTGCATCAGATTAATTAAAGAGAGCACTTAAGGAACTCATTTATCTTTGAGAGATAAAATGTTTAGTTTTGTCAGAGAATGTGAAATATGTGCGACGTTGACAAGTTGAGACAAGGATGGTAAATTCCTTGAAACAAATAATTTTTTATAGCAGTGGCATAATATTTCACTGCAAGTAAAAATAAAAGCATATTAGAAAATGTCTGGTGTGAGGTCTGCTAAACTAATTCTGTCATTTGATCATATGTTTTTGATCATTATCCTGCTGGAAGATCCACTGTGTTTACCCAGTGCTGGCAAATTTGTCAAATTTGTTGTTTGTGCACACCAGCTTGGCCAATAAACAGATTCTGAAAAATACATTGACCCTCAGCCATGGTAAAGTATGGATTAACTTATGGATATATATTTTTTTCTGTTCATATATCAGAAGCGCATGCAACAGATCATGACCCAGTGTTTCTTTGCCGTCAAGACCAAGTTAGACTGCCGTCCTGGATTCTTTGACTTGATTGGCTGCGACTTCATGATCGACGAGGACTTCAAGGTGGATTTTTTAAACTTCTGAGCCAGAACTGGATATTATTAGGCATGTAAATTATGTCTTCATGTGACACTTTCAGGTATGGCTTCTGGAAATGAACTGTAATCCAGCTTTACACAGACACTGCGAGGTGCTGAAGGAGGTGATACCTCGCACTGTTGGAGAAGCGTTGGGTCAGTTTAGCACATTCTGCAGAATTTGACCACAAGTTGTTTTTTTTAGAGTTCAGGGTATGAAATGTGTTAATGCTTAATTGCTTAAGTGACTTCAGTGTGGAACCTCCCCAATGTTCTTTAAGTGTTGTTTCATGGTCCTCTACTTAGCTACAATTTTGTAATACGTCAACTTGAGTATCTATTTCTACTTAAGACCCAATTTCTCCCCTCTGGGAAGTGTTTGTTTTACAGCCTTTCTTTATGGCATACTAGCTGAAAGATTTACATATTTGTTCAGATTAAAAGAAGTCTTCTACAAGTTGAAATTAATACTTTTTTGACTTTTACAGTCCCTTTTAAAGACATTTTTGAGGTTATCATTTAAATTTAAGGCTTGCTGTACATGGATGGAAAAACAACTTGAATTTAAGTTAGCTTACTTGACAACACAAACAATTTACATAGAATGTCATCAATGCATTCTGGTGTTTTCAAAAATGTGACTTGAATTCAATCACAAATGAATTAAATAACTTTGACACCTACACTAACTACAGACTTTAGCCAACTAATCTTTTCGAGCAAAACCTTATTAGATACTTTTTTTTCCCATGGCAGAGTTGCTAGTGGCTAACAGAGCAAAATGTTTGGACTTTAATTTTGTAAACATATATCTAATCCATCTCAGCTAAAAGTTGTTTTGATAGGGGATGTTTCAGGATCACCCCTTTCTACAGACGGTTATTTTTGTCTGGGTTTTGGAACTTCTGGTTTTTCCACGATTAATAATACTGGACTTCCTAAAGCAGAACTAGAAATCGTATGTGAAAAGAAAGAAGAGCAAATGCAGCTGAAGAAGAAGTAATAAAGGAGCAGATCTTCAAATTCTTCTCTAAGACTTCGCTTTTAGGATCAGTTTTTTAAATAATTCTTAACATTTAGCAGAAACACTGGTAAAAGACATGTTTTTCCTCCAGGGTTTTTAAAAGCACATTGTGAATGTTAATCAGTATCTCTCCTCCTGACTAAACATTTCCCTGTACTTCTGCATTTTTTGACAATTGAGATATAATGTAACCAGTCTTCAGTTTCTGATTTTATCTCTACCTACTGCTTACTCATATTATGTTTGCATAAATTAGCACTTCAAACTGCCAAAGGTTTTGAGACTGACAGAAACCTTGTTTTACCCAAACTTTTCTGCTTCAGGTTGTTATTGTGCTATATTTTACAATGATAAGGGTTTTGTTTAAGACTGACAAAATGACTACCTAGTATCATTTCAATGATCTTTCAACTTTCTTCATACAGAATATTTCAAAACACATTTACTCATTATGCATGAGCTGGATTTCTCATTCTTGGCACTTATGTTTGCTAAAAGATCTAAACATTTTCTCTATTGCTTTTTCTGCCTAGATTTAACTCTGGAGCTGTTCAACAAGTGTCGTCTCAGGCAGGAAATCCTTCCTTTAGTCAGTCAACGGGACTTTGTACTGCTGTATTGTGGCGTCTTAGGACATGTCAACAACAAAAGGACCGACAGCAGTGAGTTCTACCAGAAAACTAAAAACATCAGGAAACCCAGAACGCACAAGACCGGGACAGAGATCACAAAAGGGACTGTTGCATCACAGGAGGGTCCTCTGACTGAAGTCATTGAGACAGAAATGTTACCTCTTCATCAAAACGCAGCATCAGTAGGTAAATGCCCAATGGCTGTCAGGAGGAAGACCAGAGTACCTCAAGTCAGATGGATGCTGAGCAAATGCAATTCTGTTGAGGGTGGTTTGAAAGCCGAAGACGATGGGAAGCAACCCAAGGCTTAGCAGAAGAGAAAGATCACCATGTTTCTGTCATTGTTTACATCCCAAGTGACTTCAGTTCTGTCTGCAGGCCTTCTGATAAAAACTCAAATGGTCCGCAGTCAGATCAGGGTACAGAAGAAAGAAGGAACAGCGATGCATGGAAACAAATGTGATCTCTGTCTGAGCAGTGCAGGTGGAAAAGTTTTGAATGACAGTAAAGACTGCCTTTGTCTTCCACAATGTTGTCTACTCTTATTGTTTTCCTCTGCACAGGAAGGCAGTCTGTTGTGTATTTTCCAGGCACATAGTGCCATTTTATAGCAGAGTGAAGAAACTATGTTACCTTCAGTTGTTATAAAAATGTATGTATCAAACATGGCTTAAAATAAATTTGACTTTGCAGTGTAACATTACTAAGCCCAGTGGTGTCTTAGGTAAACCTGATGCAATCAGCCAAGTGTTTCATTAGTTCCATGAGGTGAGATAGAAAACTGTAAGTACCTGGACTACTGACTTTGATGTCGTAGGAATATGGCTGAGTCAGGAGAATTGTCCAAACAGTTCAGAGAAGAGATCACTGTTTTAAACTAAAAGGCCAGATAATAAAAAAGATAGAAAAGGCCCTGAATGTATTAACCTCTCCATAACCAGAGGACCCAAATTTGGGTCCTCAGCACTTGCTCCTACAAGATCTGGTGCCGAAGAGAGATGCAGCTGAAAATATACTTCACAAGTTTAAGATGCCTTCACCACCTAGGCATTGCTAAAAGAGGAAGCTATTAATGACTGTCGTCGAGGAGGCGGTTGACCAAAGCCCCTTGCTGACCGCCAAAGACGTGTAGCAAGACTTGGTGGCAGCAACCACAGAGGTTTTAGTTACCAGAAAAAGCCACATAATAAACACTGAAGGGCTTCTTCTTTTACTTCAAGATGTATACCAACACTGACCAAAAAACAAGAAGAAAAATCCACTCCAATTTCCACAAAACTTTGTAAATAAACCAAAGGGTTTTAGGCGTTCTGGTCTGAGAAGGGATGAATTAAAACTGGATCTTTTCAGACCTGTAGATCAGAGGCACGGCTTATTATACTGAAACATTGCATTGACTCAGTGATGCTCTGGGGTTGTCTTCTTCCTCTGGTACTGGCAAACTGCAGTATGTGGATTGACAGATGGATTCAGTCAAGTTCCAGAAAATCTTTAGGGAAAATGTGGTACTACCAATGAGGAATATCAAGCTTGGGGATGAATGGAGCTTTAAACAGAAGGATCCAAAATATATCTCAAAATCAGTCAAGACTTGCTTTCAGAAGAAGCCAAGGAAAATAAAGTGACCCTAATGGTTACCTGAATTAAGAACATGAAAGAAGTGAAGACTAATGAGGAGTAGGCTAAGATTCTCCAGGAAAGCTATGAATCATGTATGGAGCAGTCGATAACCAAAACTGTGCTGTACTAAGTATGAAAGATGCTATTCTGATGGAGGAACGTATTATTTGTGAAACTGCAGTATTTATTGAAAATGGCATCGTGTGTGTAATTGTGAAACCTCCCAATTGGGTAATGCAAATTGTTTTTGTTTGGTTTGTTCATGGGGAAACATACATTTTGCCAGGTGACCTAATTTCCAACAGAGGTTGGGACTGCATTTCACTTCCACAGACTGTATACAAACCCTCTCATCGTCCTCCAACTGCGAAGATTGCCACCGGGCTGCGCCTCACAGCTGTTGCAGCTTGTTTTGACTGTAGCTCTTTACTTTGCTGTGTCATAACTCGCAATTATATCAGTCGACAAGCCACATTCAGGGTGGAAGTCAGCAAACATGGGGTGAGCATGACCGCATATCTTTCCCAACAGGAAGTCTGCTTCACCATCCATCTGCTTCTCGGTAAAGGCGTCAATGAACTCATGTTGTCAACAAGAAGAGGTGTAAGAGCTTTTCCGTCTTTCGTTTGGTCAGTGTGTCCGAGCGACATCACAAACAGCTTTCATTTCTCACAGCAGGGTATCCCCGGCATGTGCAGAGTCAAATAAGCAAAGTGAGGAAGCAGCTCAGTCCTCTGCCGCCTCTCAACAGGAAGGAACAACTTCTGAACTGTGACTTGCCAAAACCTTACCACCTTTTATCTTCAGTACCTCTGTAAGAGCCGCGACATCTTTTGTTCTAAGGAGTCTACGGAAATATGCTCTGCATGCTGCTAGAAAGGGGGAACTAGTGCTCACTCTCCTTATGCCGCCCCTCCTCTTCTGAAGAACAATATCCCCTTCTAAACCCAACCTCCTCTAACCCCTCTACTTTTCATGTTATCTGCTTGGTTTTATTTTGCCCCAAACTGCTTGGATGAGTGCCTCTGCAGATGGTTCTCAGTGTGTGGACGGCTTGCTGAGACTGAGAGCGTAAGGTCCTTGCTGGTCATGGGATGCTGCAGCGTGACTCAGAGGCATACGGGAGTGGACGAAGTGGGTCCAGATGAAATTGAACTGCTGGAACTCTCTGGAGACAATTTGGGGTAAGATGTGCACAACTTGTTTTTGGGCTTAGGGATGTTAGTTGGTCAGAAATATCAAGAAGAGCAAAAAAAAGCTGCGAGGATTAAAGGGAGTGCGTTGTCTGAAATGTGAATTTCACAGGCAAATTGTGTCATTTCAAGCTTACATTTTTAAATGTAAGCTTTTGTACGTTCTGGAAGAGGAAGTATGGCAGTGTATGAAGTGAAACAGGCCACCGCTGTGGTTTTATCTGGCATTGTATTGTCAGGTTGTTAAAATGTAAAAACAATGTAGAAGCTCCTTTATGTTTTCAAAGCTGCACTATGTTCTGCAAGGCCATGCTAAGACTGTGTTGTGTCTTCAAAAGTTCAAAAGTATCTAAAGCTACTTGAAACTATAAAGATGTAAGAAACGTATCTGATTTCTTTCTGCAATAACTTTGGCCGGTTTGCATTGAAAAATGGATCAGAATCTTTAATGTTTTTTTTTTGTTTTTTTTTTTTACAAAAACATCAATACGTTAAGATTCTGGTAACTTGACAGTTTCAGCTTTGGATACCACCTATGTCAAGTCATTTCCTTTCAATTTTCATTTTCCTGTTGATAATATCAAACAGCAAAATCTTTAAAGCTAAATAATATTGTACGTCATGAGATGAGGAAGTTAAACCATCGGCTTAAGTTCAAGAGGATATTATTGTGTTTGAGAACTTTAAATATTTGTTGCAAAATTGTTTTGAAACACATCAATTAGAACCCTGCAGTCAGACAATTTTCGTGATTTTACTGACAAAAAATGATTAAAATATAGCATTTTTCACATTCTGCGACATCACAGAGCTGTTTGAACATCTCAAACAGTTCTTTTCAATCCACCAAACATGAAGAAGTCCTTTTTAAGGTTTGCTACAAGCCATGCGGGGGAAAAAGCAAACATGTGTAGGAAAGTGCTCTTATCAGATAAGATCAAAATGAAACTTTTTGGGCTAGTTGCAAAGCACTAACTGTGATAGAAAATATAACGTCCCCAAAGTGAAACGTGGCGGAGACATCATGCTGTGAAAATGCCTTTCTTTAAGGGACAGGGAAGAAAAATGTTTGGAGAAAAACTATTAGAAGCTGCAAATTTTTTGAGATAGGGATGGATCAAAGCACATTTATGAGTTAGAATGGTCCAGTCAAAGTCCAGGCCAACATCCAACTGAGAACTTGAAAACATAGAACCCTGTGCTCTATGTGACGCTCGCTCCAATATGAATGAATTTGAGTTACTTCGCAACAAAATATGGCACTATAGCACTATACTCTTCTATATTTTCTGTATTTGTAAAAATGACGACATTCCTCAAAACGTTTGAGTCAGAGAAGCTAAACACAGATCAACCCCACACTTTCCCGACTTTTATTAGTAAATGATTTTGAAAATCGTGACTCATGTTCGTTCCATTTAGCATTTACATGCTACTCTTTGTCCGTCAATCATATGACGTACAATACACACAATTTTGAAAAAAAAAAAAAACATATGAAAAAGCTCAGGAAGTATTACTACATTTGCAAAACTATTCATAGTGCCAGGATGTGCTTGAAGTTTGAAAAAGTGGTGGATTTGTGGTGATGCATAAACAGTTGCGTCAGGCTGATACTATCGGCATCGATATGATATTTTAACCACTAGCAAACTTAAGCACTCCTCTTCCCCCAGGTCAAACTTGTGAAGCTGGTGAGGCGACACTGATATGATTAGCAGATTACTGCCAGACAAGAGCGTGGAGAGGTTTAATACAAAGTAAAGGGCTGGACAGATCCTCCATCAGTCTGAGGCAGCAGGGATTACCAGGAAGCTAATCGCAAACAGGAACTACAGCTTCTTATGGGTTGTTTAATTAATGCCACTTAAAGCAGCTGCTCATTCAAGACTACAACATAAACCCAGATGGGTCTTTTAGGAGGAAATGTCTGACTTGCAAAAAAAAAATACAATGCTTGAAGTGAGTTACCTCATTAGTCAAATCCACAGCATCTATATCTGACACCATTACGTAGTGATCACCATTCTGAGCTGGTTTTGTAATGGCACAGAAAAGTGACTCCTTCAGAGTAGTGAGGTATTTCCTTATACATGAGAACATAGAACATTTTCTTCAAAATGTAATACTTCAATCACGCTTAGTACGATTATGTATTTATAGTGTTATGTGGTCACTAAAGCAACCAGCATGAATACTAATTGAAAATTTGCTCTCTTTCCTTGCATTGGAATGTGTTTGTCATGATAAAAATTGACAAAAAGGAAGTGGTATTTTGTAAAAAAAAAAAAAAAAAAAAAAGCAAAAAACACCAATGAAAGTTCTTCCACTCAGGAAGTTGTAGCTTAAGTACAGTTTGTTTTTCTTACCAATATTCAGATTTTAGAATGTTTTTTTTTTTTATTTTTGTTTACCTGAGACAACAAATGTGTTAGATTTGCAGATGAAACTTTTCAGATTTGCTGCAAAAACGTCATCATTATGACCCTAAAGGTTAATTTCTTACTCACAATTTTGATTTAAGTTTTTGCAAAAAATTTTCATAGCCAACACTGGAAAGTGTGTACTTTGCTCTTCTGGAGCATTCATTGATTCTTTTAGATTGGATTGCTTATTAAAAATACAGAAATAATTTGGACGTCTTTGTTTTAACAATCTTTCATTGTTGTCAGAGGTATTGTGAATAGTTTTTAACAGCATCTTTCACTTTGGTTTTCAAAATTCTGGGGGCTCCTATTCAGCTACACATCCATTTTGCACCAAAACTAAGTGGATTTCCTCATCTGTCTGGTTTTGTTCTCCGTGGTTAGCAGAAGGCAGATTGTCTAGATGTTTTGAACAGGGAATTTATTAGACATTGATAGGCTAATATATTAAAACTCTGCTAATATATCAAGAAGTCATCAGTATTATTAAATGAGGGTTTCAAAAAAATACTCATGAGTTCCATATCAGCAATACTTTCTAACCAGGTCGCTATTTTATCACATTCAGGGTTTCACACAATCATTATTTAAGTTTGAAATCTTAAATTAATAATGGTTTCTTTTGGAAGCTTTCAGAGTTAATAAATCAGCAAAAGAGGATCATTCATTTTAAATATGCAGTGCTTGATGTTAAAAACACGACATATTGCAAATTCTCACTGTCACTTTCCTGGAAAAGAAAAGTGTACCTTTGGCCAGATCTAATCTAATCTCAAAGTCTGGAGAAAAATGATGCTAATGTTCTGGGAGAACTCGACAGACTGGACTTGGAGCAACCGCCACATGCACATGTACTGACAGTGTAATCTTGCTTTGCTAAGTATGCAAAGAGTATAGTGGTGGAGCGCTGATTCCTGACAAGGTATGACTCAAAAATAAAAGTCACACATTGGAAACATTTAAATTATGACCAGTGTTACAATAGCGTCACAGAGGATGTGTTTTATGGCACTAAAATAATTTAAAACAGATGTGTGACATTCTTTTTAAGCACAGAGTCCTTCATGATAGAAAACTGATGGGAAGGTAAAATCGGCCCCTCTCCTATCATCATCAGACAGTTCTGCAAAGCAGTGGTCGAGTCTGTTGACATTCTACATCTCAGCGAGATGTCGAATGTCTTATAGATAAGAAGGCCCTGGGGAAGATAGTGAAGGGAGCTGAAAAAGATTGTTCTGTACAGGATCTGTTTCAGAGCCATTCAAGGAGCAGAACTCTAAGCATTCTCTGAGACTTCTCTCTTCATCCCCAAAAGCTTTTTCAACCATTGCCGGCATTATGTCATGGGGGGACATTTTCTTCATCAGGGACAGGATAGGCACTATACTTACTCCCTACTGCAGTCATTGTGTGAGAGTCTAGGTACACCCTGGACAGAGACAGACAGGAAAAGTAACCGCACACACACACAAGGACAATTTAGAAAGACAAGTTAAGCTAACAGTCATGTTTTTGGACTGTGGGACGAAGTCGGAGTACCTGGAATATTACTAAATGTGAGTTCATACAGTTTGTGTGCAGACTAGGGGCCTTTCTGCAAACTTCATGCAGAAAGGCCCCTAGGTGGGATTTGAACCTACAACCTTGTTTCTGCAAGGCCACAGTGCTACCAACTGTGGAAGGTGTTAGGGTGAAAAAAAAGATATTTTCTTAAGAGATGGTTGTGGTACTGGCAATAAAGTGTGAACACTATTTGCAGTGTAAAGGTTTAGAATGCATAAATAGAAATAGTAGTTCACACCTTAGTCCTAAACCCTGTTGACTATTTGCAGCAAAATGTTTGATGGTTCTGTTATCATTGCCCCAATATCTTAGCAATTTCAAGAGTGCTGCATTCCTCTGAACGACTTTTTACAATTTTGCACTTTTCATTGTCACTTAAGTCTCGTTGTTGGCCTATTTTTTCTGAAGAACAAAAGCTGCCAAGTAATTATGCACAGTTGATAAAGGGGGTTGATCTCCTTGGGCTCCACCCTCCTTCATTAAACAAATACACATCAGCTGACATGTTTATATTCGATAAGCATTCAGGTTTATACCTTATACAACAGCTCGGAGTTGTACAATATGCATGAAATTATGATATGGTCAAAACTAAAACTTGCCTAATAATTGTGCACACAGTGTACAGGAACTCAGCGTTTCAGCAGTTTTGCAGTTTTCTGGAAGTTTGTTCCAGATTAGAGAAGCATAAAAGCTGTTTGCCAATCCAAACATGTAGAAACCTGCTACTTCTGCATGTCTGGTTCTGGGGATGCCAATCAAACCAGAACCAGAAGACCAGACTATAAAAACCTTTTTCAAAGCACTGTGTCTGTTTAATCATTTTTACATCAACATGAACTAAGAGAAATCCTTCTGTATTCTGCGTAGTTCCCAGTGAAATGACAGGTTTGGTGTGTTCTAACTTCTACCAAACTAATCTATTCAACGGTCATTCTTATTGGAGGATAAAGCTACAAATTGTTGCAGGAATAGATAAGCAGCATGTCTGTCTCCCCTATGATCTCTATAATCTGATTAGTCTAGGATGGGGGGATGCAGACATGTTGTTAGCATTAGGTTTTAATACTGTTCATCCTTATGTTATCTTCATATTGTTGACAAGGGCTGTTGCCGGCTGAACAGAGCATATTTTGCAAAAAAAACCTCAGCAAACTTACAGTTCTGTTGCATTTCTGACACTCCAAGCCACTATGAATTAGACATTCACACAGTGTACAAAGCAACAGAGCCACAGTCAATTTACTTGCAGCAAGTTCACCACTGACCGCTGACACACGATGTGTCCTGTCTGCGTGTGTGTGTGTTTTCAGAGTATGGAGTCTGAGCGAAAACAGAGTTCAGCTGTCGGTGAGGAACAGCAGAGATGAGCAGCAGCTGGCACCGCAGCTGCCTTGCAAAGCCTCCGTGCGACACCTGGAACAGGAGGTCAGAGTAAAGCCACAAACCCACTGAAGATTTGAAGCCTTTAAAGTCAGAGTGCAGAGGTGGTTCAGTAAATATCGGGCAGACAAACGTTTTCCATTTCCTCACACTCAGACATGTATAATACACTCTGCAAGAAAACAAGACAAAACAGATATTTAATTTTTCTTTTACCTAAGATAAGAAAAAACAACAAAAACTAGACATTAGTCACACACATTATTTCCCCAACCCTTATTTTTGATATTGAACATGCAAAGAGCAACACTTCAAATTTTTTTAGGACGGCTTTGATTAACAATTGTCCCTAAAAAGTCTGCCAGAGTTTTCTTTGGCTGCTTTTTCACTCATTTTGGGTCCAGACAAAATTGTGTTTATAGATCAGGTTGGTCGTAATTCTTTAACAGTAGTTTTTTTTTTTTTTTTATTGTTGTTAAGTTCTATGTTTAGTGACCCTGTGTATATTCTACAGACATGTAGGCAAAAAAGAAAACTTGCTGGAGCTGTTATGATTGTTACGTTTTTTTGGTCATGGCCTCCTGCAGGTCATGACACCCTGAGTGGAGAGCTGTTCAACAACTGCCTCTGTGTGTAGACACAACACTGGTTCACTGCTTTCCTGCAGGACACTTTTCTGCTTGAAAAGGTCATAGTTCAGACAAATAACAGCACTACTTTAAAGGTCAAATTCAAGGCTGTAAATGAGAGGAAAAAAGAGACAAAGTGCAAAGAAAACTTTGTACGGTTTTGAGAAAGCTTTAAAGATGAGAAGACGAGAATGTTTGTTCCTGTAATTCCAAAATAAAAAATAAAAGCATGGTGTGCACTTATCCTTTCTTGTGCCTGCAGGTGGTGCTGTGGGGCAGGACCAGAGATGAGCTCCACCACAGGATTTACTCTCAGCAGCCGATCAGGGGCTGGGAGGGCCAACCTGCTCATGTTTACGGAGAGGTCATCCACTCCTCTGTGGTGTCTCTCTACAACAACTGTTCAGAGGTAAAATGAAAAAAACGTTAGAAAAGTACTGGGGCTTTGTCAAATAAAATCACTTCTTTACAAAATATGTTCCTTTTGCCGGGCTCTTTTACACATATTTACACTCCTAATAAACTTTGGTAAAATAAAAACATGAAATCAAAAATGTTTTAATGCAGCAACACAGTCTCATTTTTTCCTTTCCTTATCATCCTCCTCCCTGTGAGTGATGGCAAGATAACTATTCGGCATTCAGCCTCGTTTGACATATTTCTATTGGTTTCAAGCTTTTGAACTACCGTTGTGGCTGTAGAAATAGGCAAGCATCAACTTTCTTTCAGCAATTTCCTGATTAATGAGGATCAGTAATGGCATGTTTTCTTAACTTTTCCATTTTGAGGAGTAGCTAATAGAAATGGACCTCTGCGTCACATCATATTTATAACATCGCTAAACAGGATGTAACTATTTAAAAGTTCCTGGACACACTTAATCATTCAATAAAAAAAAAAAAAACTTAATTTCATGTAATCTAAGCATCAGTCAAGGGTTGTAAAAGTTGTGGTGGCAGTGACTAATAAAACAATCCTTTCTTAATTTGGGATGTTTCTATGACGTTGAATTTTTTTTTTTTTAATTCAATGCAAATTCAAAAACTACTTTCTTTATTGACACCAAATTAGACAATGAAAATTGTGTAATTAAAAATGTAAATGTTGTAAATGAAATTATTTTTAAAAATTAGGGGAAAAAAAAGACAAATATGGTTTAAAACTATAATGTTGGAACGAGATTATGTCACTGCAGTTAAAGATAATTTTATCTAAGGCCTTTTCTACTTTCCCTGCAACTTGCTTGTGTTGACTGTTATTTTAATTAACTGATTTAGATACTAAATTTAAAGTCTTTTTTTGTCAGCTATTTATTAACAGTACACCTTATTTAGTTATTGTAGTGCAGTTACTTTATTGCTTGCTGCTGAGGAAGAACATTTTTTCTTAATGGAACAATCAAGAACAGAAAGCTGATTGCACCTCTGCTATGTGTTCACAGGAAAAAAGTGAACGGTTCTTGTTGTTGTTCTCTTTTCACCTTTTAATCCTCTCTCTGGATCACTCCCAAGAAGACTTCATTTACGAGGTATTATATTCCAATCTGTCAGTTCTTTTGTCCATCCGTCCATTTAACTCACCGTATTAGGCTGCATTCACACCGCATTCTGAAGTGATCCAATAACGATTTTTCTGACGTAATGCAACTTGTATCTGATGTTTTCATGACAGTTTGAACAGCACAGGTCGGATTTTTTTCGAGTGCGACCCAGGCCACATGGATATCCGATACGAATCCGATTCAAATGTGACCTAACGTCTAGGTGTCATTCGTCCGACCTGAACGTCACTGACACTCGACAAACGTCAATATTCCGCGTCCTGATACGCGCAAGCGGGAAGAAAAACAACAACCATGGCGGACTGTAATGAGGATTAAGTTGTTAGTATGCTGGCTCTGGTCGGACAACAACTTCAAAATCGTAAGCTATCCTTCACCGTTAGCATCCATGTTTACTTCCGCAAACACTGAGCACTACTTCTTCTTCATGGCGGTTGGCAAAACACTTAGCACGCTCTCTATATGTGACGTTATTGAGCCCTCTACTGCGCATGCGGGACCCTTTCAGGTCGTTTGCAGTTCAAACTGGAGAACACATACAGGTAGCATATAAGTGTGAACGGCCACAGCAAAAAAAAAAAAAAAAAAATCCGATTTGACAAAAAAATTGAAATTGGGTCACTTCAGGCTGCAGTGTGAACACAGCCTTAGTTTGCTGATAGATTTTATTAAATCCTGGCAGAGTTATGTAAGTCACTCTGCGTTTTCTTATCCGGCAGGGTATACTTCCTGTTTCTGGCCTGTCTGTCCGAGCCGTATCCCTGCAGCTGGATGCGTCACATCCAACACACATGTTTGAGATCACCAGTGAGTGGAAATTCTTAATCTCAGCAAAGATTTGGCACTTGGGTGTAAATTCACCCAGTTCTGTCTTTTTTATCCAGGTGCAATGGTGGACTCCAAGGTGTTTACATGTGCCAGTGCAGGAGAGTTACAGAGATGGATTCAGCACATAGAAGACCGCAGATATGAGTCCATGATGCAACCCATGAGTCCCTCCCAGTGTGCTCTTTCTTATCTTGTAATGTTTTCACATCTGTTGCACGTCTGGTTCAAGCTGTGGATGGCTGGAGTGGCGCAGCTGATATTGTGCTTATGTCTTTGTTCACTAGCTGCCTTGTGATGAAAACTGGAAAAGAGAGGAGCTGAAGAAATATGTAATGCAGGCTCCTATATGGAACTGGGAGGGTTCACCCATACACCACATGGGTCAGCCTGGACACATCTCTATTGTTCACATCATCAACACTCAAAAACAGGTAGTCGGGTTTTCTGATTTTATTTGCAGGACTGCTTTCTAAGCACATTCCCAACAGGATTAGTTTAATAGCTTATTTTTACTTGAATGCGATGACGGCTCCCATGCTGTTGCACACGATGTGACTAATCGTGTATCATACACCGATATTTTTCATCATCATCAGAGGAAGATGATGAAAAATATTGAGAAGGCATTCTCTTTACATTGACATCTATTTTCATTTAGTTTCTTAGAGGTACCATGGCAACAATGCAGTAAAATTGCGAGCTTGAGATCATTATAAACTATGAAAGATGTCGTTTTAGGGAGTTTTTAATTGATAATTGTGTTCTTGTAGGGTCTCCAAGAAAGACTGATGGTTCTCTTTCCTCATGATCTCCTGCTACTTTCTGTGGACAGTAAGCGGCTGCATATAAAATATGAGGTACTGTATAATGACTGAGGGGAAAATCCATAATAACAGCTCCTGCACCACCATGAGACAGATTTGTGTGAAAATAATCATTACAGCATTTTATGTTTTGCAACACCAGTTTGGGGGAAGATCTTCCAAATCGAGCCTGCTACATGTGTTTTATTTAAAAATGTTTTTTTTTTTAAATCAAGAAATGTACCGTAGTATAATTAATGAAATGCATACATACCTTCTTTGTAATTTTTTATATTGTGTGTAACAGGGCAGGTTGGCTAGACAGAGCGTCAAAGCAGTGGAGCGTTCAGCACTACCTGGACGCTTAGAGTTTGAACTAAGAGGTAAATGCGTCAGAAAACGCTTTCCTATTTTTTCTTTTTTTTAAGAAGAAACATTCCTTTCTTTTGTTTTTACCATTTTGAACGACTTTATAGAACAGCCGTGTTTTTGGCTATAGGGGAGCTGGTGGAGACGCTGCAGGTCTCCTGCACTTGTATGGAGGATTATCAGGCCTGGATTTTTCATCTGCAGCAGGTTAGACTAATTTGTCTTAGATTGGATTAGCTAAATTTGTCACATGCACAGTTACATGCAGTAATGTGAAATGTGTTGTGGTATCTGCAGACAAAGAGAAAGGGGGGGGGAGAAGAGAAAAACACAATGATAAGAGCAGAAGTTTCACACAGCACATGAATAATCTTAAATAATAAAAAGATAATAACTATAAATTATACAAAGATAGGAACTTAAGAATCAATAAAATGATAAGAACTTAAATTAAGGCTCAGAACTGAGCAAATGAATGACTTTGTTGTGTTAACTTAATATAAATTTTTATTTCTTTACATTTTCAGCATTAAAGAAGGGTTAAAGGCAGAATGTTGTGTTAGAGAAATGCTATTCCTAACACTTTCCTGAGGAACTTCTTCTTATATTTTCCCAGGAATATTGACAGTTGACTTTGACCAAGCTGTTTTTTTCTCTTCGATCCACAGCCAGACAGAGACAGCCACATTATTATGAGTCAGCCGCCTCCTCCCTTAGTGCCAAAGCTGCAGAGGAACAGGAAGGAGTCCCAGGAGCCGATTTTTGCAGGCGACCAGTGTCACATCAATGGCAGGAGCTGACCTGCAGGGCTCAGGAAAATCTTTAAAAGTGGACTGTTCAATATAAATCCAAATCAACTTTTAGATAAACTATTTATTACTTGGATGTTTGCCAGAATAAGGGTGGAAAGTTTTTGTCCTAATTTAGATATAATTTGCTGAGTTGATTATTTGTAAGTACCGGAAAAGAAAGTCTGGTCTATTTCATGTGCGAACAGACTGAAACCAGACCTGGCTTAAGAGGAGAGATGGTAAATATATAGAGCAGAAAGCCAGGGCTGAAAATATTGTACATTTATGTATTTAGAACTTTACTAATAAACAGTTTTCAAATAAAGACTCACTTACTGAGCATTAAACAAGTATCAGTGTTTATCTGAGGGTTGAAACATTTACAGTAGTGTGCAGAACTCCAGTGTATAATGGCATTATATTGACAACGGCATCATGGTTAAAAACCAAAAGCACCGGTGGAAACGATTCAAATTCAAATGTCTCTACATATAAATTACAGTCACACAAAGAAAACAAGCCAAGTTCTAACTCTTTATACACAACGCCATCTACAGTAAAATACATATACATCAGAATCTGGGGGGACATAAATACATATGCTACAACAGCAACAGTTTAAATTACAATAAACAGCTATTTGACAGGAAGTCCGAAACATTTCATGTGCCACTGGAAAAGGGGATTATAGTGGTCCATTAACAGGTCTCAGCTCAGTCACACTGGGCTGCTCATCAAATGATGCTGGCTGAAAGGAGCTACAGTGAAAAAACACTGACTGAAAGCCGGGTCAGAGGTCAGAGTGGAGCAGGTCGGTAGCACGTTCATTTTTTACTTAAGCATCTGTGAAAGTAAAATTTATATTTTTCACACAAGTTTGTAAATGGAATCAGCTTACAGCCACATCAGCATAAATGTCATATTATTTTAGGAATTCAAATAATTAGTTCACAATTCTAAGAAAAGTCCAGTACAGTCAGTTCGACCGGGGAGCGAAATTGCAACATTTGCTACATTTTCAGCTGGTGTGGTTTGCTTTCTCACTGCGCTATCAAACTTGAAAAAATATGTTCGCTCCCAACCTGTGGTGGCACTGCACCAAGAACTGCTGAAAGAAACAACACAAAAACATCTGAAAAAGGCGCTGAGAGCAACTCCCTTCTTCACACAATGTAAACAAGAATCACGTCAGATTTTAGCGGTTGGAGAATTTATCTTGAGTCTTTGGTAAATGACCACAAACCATTTCTTCTGGTGGCGCTAGACTCACGCGTTTCCTTTCGTTGTATTTATCCAAAATTCTCTGTGCTATAGTCTGCTCCTGCTTTTGGAGCGGTTTCCAGTTTACTTGCATTCACATGTATTCGAACCTCACCAGAGTTCACTTCAGCTGAATCGAGACCTAGGTTTTTAGACAGATTGGTGTTTGATTTTTTTGTCTGCAACAGAGTTTGATTGCGCATTCCCACCTCCCCAACTGGATGTTCTACACCCGAGGTGTCAAACTCCAGTCCTGGAGGGCCACTGCCCTGCAATTTTTAGATGTGACTCTGCTGCATCACACCTGAATAGAATAATTAGGACATTAGCAAGGCGCTGGAGAACTTATCTACACAAGAAGGAGGCAATTAAGCCATTTCATTCCAGTGTTTTGTACCTGTGGCACATCTAAAAACTGCAGAACAGCGGCCCTAGAGGACTGGAGTTTGACACCCCTGTTCTAGACAAACAGACTAGAGTTTGATTAATGCAAACTAAACAGGGATGGTGTGAATGCACCCTAAATCCCTACCAGGATTGGCCCACTGGTAGAAAGTGCATGCGATGCTTGTACTACATATCCCACAATGCTCTTCTGGTCCATTGGTGCCCCATTTACTTTAAACACTTTTCCTTGCTTCTCCAAAACATGGAGTTCAGTGGTAAGGTTGTTCTGCATATTGATGTTTTTCAGTCCTGGTCCCCAAGGCACAATGCCCTGCATTTGATTTCAGTTGATCGCTGATTAACAGGCTTTTGCTGAATTGCAATCATCTGAAAGGGATGTGCTGAAGAGAAACATCTACAAAATGCAAGTCAGTGTGCCTCGAGGACCAGGGTTGGGAAACGCTGCTGTATATAATGACATCAGGTGTCAAGATATTTAAACTGGCAGTATAATCAGTTCCTGGCCAAATCATGAAAATCCCTAAAGTGATATCGCATTTATGCAGGTGAGTGTATGTCAAGGTTTGAGTGGAGCTGAATATGTTTGTGTGCTTTTTATAGCAAATACGTTATTTTCATTATATACAGTAAACAAATATAAGAAGGTCTACCCTAACAACTGTTTTCTGGTCAGTTCACAAATTCTTAAAAAAACAGCAAATATCCCACACAGGAGGTCTTTTTATTTTAAATATATGTTTTTGTCAGTAGTAAATAGTGCATCATTATTTTGGTTTTTATTTTCAGCAGTGAAAATTTGGCTACAATTTACAACAGAAAGATGAAGTGTTTGAAACTTACTAAAAAAAAACCTTCTCGTGTTTTTCAGAAATACATCCGCCTCAGGACTCAACTAAATTATAGATTTTGATGGAACAGTTTGAACAGAAAATTATTGCTTTCCGCACAGGGAGATGCTTTGTCTCAGGATTCATGTTTTGTAAATAGAAAAACAGTAGTTTGCATAATGACTCGGGCCAAAACATATTTCCTTTGGTTCCAGTTAAAAGGAGCTAGACTTCTTTTGTAGTGTTTTACGGGACCTCGAACAGTCGCTCACTGAGAAACTTTCCACTACTAGTTTAAATCAAGAGTCAATGAAAACTAAAATCAAGGGATGAAACCATGTTGTCTGGACATAACAGAGACTTTCAACATATGTATATAAACTGTTTTACATACAACTTACCAGGTAAACTATTTCTTTACCTGGGATATTTTCTTTGTTTGGTTCATTGCTGGATTTTTCCCATTTCCTCAAAACATAAATTCCAAAAATTTCGCAGGAGGTAGTTTTGTAGTCCTGCCCAGCTAATCACAGAAGTAGTGGACCATTCCAAACCCTTTATTTTTTAGTTGACTTTTCTTTCTCTTTAACAGCTATACGGAGTAATAAAATACTTTTTTCTACACTTTGATGAATTCGAAACTATTGAATAAGATAAGACAGGCCTTCATTACCTGCTCATTCATTTATGACCAGTGAAAGAGTCCAGTGAAATATGGCTCTCTGGTATGAAAGCCTAAAAACAGGTGACTTAAGCATTTCCCGCTGTGTCAGTGTTGTTTTAATGGTTTCAAATACAGAAACTCTCCTGAGAAATCAATTTACCTGTCGTTCCACTCAAGATTTGGTTGTATGCAGAAGACAGAGCAGCGTTTTAAGGCCTTGTGGAGAGAAGAAGCGATGCCTAACGCTTGTGTCCTGAGGCATTTCAGCAGCAAGTATCTGATGACTTGAGTTGATCCTGTGTGCCTTCCAAAGCTCACATGACTGCATGGGACAATCTGAAGATATATTCAGCCGGAGAAATTGCAGACAATTTTGTTTCTGGGTTAAATCCTTGTTTCAAGGTTTTTTTCCCCACTGTATACCAAACTGAAATAGTCCTGAAAATGTCTTCATAAAAAATAAATAATTTGAGCTTTAAATTGTTAATGTAGCCATTTTTTTAACAGACTTACACAGGTGAAAAGTTTTTTAAGCTGAAAATGTAAAAAAAAAAAAAGTATGTTTTTGATGTTTTTTTAACATGTCAGAAGAAAAATAAGTCTTATTTCAGCACCTGCTGACTGTCAGAATTCCAGACATCCATCTTAAATGAAAACGATCATCTGGACCGCAGCTTTTGCAGTGAAAGCTCTCAATCCTCCCCTTTCAGTTTCTGTGTGACACATTTGATGCGGATGTTTTCTCTGAGGTTGCGGAGGCGAGCGCTGCGACTTGTGATTTCCTCCACGTAGGTTTTAGGGAACCAGCCCCGCTCCCCGTCTGACAGCCTGATGCCCTCCACCCAGCCTGCAGAGACACATCAGCGTCTACACATCAAGCGTCCAAGCTTCGCACATTTTAAACACGCAGAATGCTTTCACTAATATCCATGAGGAAGTTGGAATGCAGTTTGTATCTTGCCCTTTACACTTTTACACATGTTTTGTCACATTATTGCTACAAATGTTATCCTTTTAGGTGTTAGAAGAATACAAAGCTATACATAAATGTGAAATGGCTTTCAAAATGTTTTACAAAGAAAATTTTCAAAAGTGTGTCCTGATAAAACAGCTCAAACTCTGTTACATAGGACAAAGATAATCTATGAATATTAGTCTTGCCACAGATTCTGTATGTGATTTAAGTCTGGACGTTCTAATAGACAAATATGTTTTGATCTAAAGCATGGCACTACATCACAGCTGGGTCTCAAACTTATTTGCAGCATCTGAAAGGTTTTCTTTGTCCTCCCATTAATTCTGACCTACTTTGATACGGTGTGTTTTACATTGCTGTGTTCATTTTCCAGCATTTTGCATGCAGACTAATAAGTTCAGTTCTGGTGTTATTTACAACAATTGTTATTAATTAGGTGATTTTGGAAAGAATTTTGTTCCAGAGGATTTTTTTAGGGGTATCAGAATGACAGTAAATGCACACAACACTTTTCACATGTAAAGGTGAAAAAATTTTGAAATCATGTATCATTTTTAGCCCAATTTACACTATTTTCTGTCGGTTTGTGTTACTATGATTTTTTAAAAATCCCTTTAAGGTTTTGGTTTTCACGTGACAAAATGTGAAAAGAAATTCAAGGTCTACAAGTACTTTTGCAAGGCACTATGTTAAAAACTGACTCAAGACTCTTACCATCACTTGTAATGGTTTTAGCATGAAGAATGTCAGCTTTTTCCAAAGTTAACTCATCATGCTCTTGGGCTTGATAGCTTTTAATGCACTGCACCTGGGATATATCTGCAATAAAACACATAAAAATAATAGTAATTAAAAAAAAACAAACATGTTAGCACAGATACATTGATATGCTGCACACATAAACATCTCTACTTACCATCATTTTCACTGGCCTGCTCAATGTCTTCAAACGGATCAGATGGAAACATTGCTGTGATCCATCTCTGCTTGCCACTCCTTTGCAGACAGAACGAATAGGAACAGTTAAAGTAACTCTGAGTGGACATGATGAGAGAAAGTTTCTTCTATTTTTTATTTTTGACTTACTCCGTGTGTGATTTGAGGAGGATCTGATGTTTGAGCTGCTGGCCTTCGCACAGCTGCAGATGGAAGATGAAGCCTGAGATTCCTTGCAGCTTCTGACTGAGATCCTTCACTTTCAGCTCTCCAATCTTAGCGTGCACAAATACCATGAACTTCCATGTACTGTAACAAAAACAGATGAGGTTCTGCAATTGATGTTTCACTTTAATACAAATGATTTTTTTATTGTGTGTAATTATAATTCCAGTGCAGTAACCTAAAAACCAGTTTACTAAAAATCACTTTTATTTATACATTCTATACAGAATGAATTAGAATTCATGATTTTGATGTGGCCTGGAATGAAAATGAGTTTGACACCCTGCTTTAGGATCTTTTAAGTAACATTTTTGCTAGATTGACTCCAAATAAACCCTGCCTTTTAGTTTTTTTTTAGGGAAAATTATTAGATTTAGTTTAAAAAGCCTCAGATTTCAAATAAAACAAGCATAAAGTACAAATGTATATACATAAAAAACGGTGCATAGAAATCCTGAGAAAATAAAAATGAAACTACGTGATACATGATAAGTTAAACCACCGGCAGCCTCCCTTCTTCGTATTTATTAATTTAGGGGACAACAGAAATTTGCATCCTTTGGGAAATGTAACAAACAAATCCTTGCTGTTATACATTAGATAAAAACTATAAAAGCAACTTGTTTTGAAGAAACATGGGATATGATCTCCGCACTAAACAGGCAGTCAAATTAAAGTTTAATGCCACATGGCGCCTCTTACTCCTTCCTCCTGGACAGCAGTAGACAGTCGTTAAACAAGTGGAGGTACACTGGCTTGGTGGGCAGCTTGAGTTTTGATCCCGAAATGCTCATCATCTGGGTATCCACTTCCAGGAGTTCACCGTGCTTCACCAACCAGCGGGACTGGGAGATGAGAGGAAAGATCTGCAGAGGAAGAAAACCAGTCTCAGAATAGGTCGGCTAATTGGGTAAATCAAGCCAAAGCTGCTAAAAACAACAAAAAAAAAATCCGCAAAAAAACTTACTTTGCCCTCAAAGTTGATTTTCTTGTTGAGGTGGATGAGTTCCTCCATCCTCTTCATAGACTGCACGCTGGAATTACACTCTTTGATGATCTAAGGAGGCACACACCAACACTGTTATTACTGTTACACCTCATCTGTGACGATTGCGGCCTTCTGGTCATTAGAGCTAACGGTCGCCACCTTTTTTAGCTCGTTGAAAGCCTTTGTGGCCGTGTCCTCATCTCTGGAGCCTGGTGTTGTCCTCTTTAAAATGTTCTGCAAAGTAAAGATGGTGTAAGAAGGAAAACCCTGAGGTAAACTGGACTTCTGCTCCACAAAGTTGGACGGAAAGAACATGGTTTCTGCTAAAATATCAGTCAGTCTAAAATATTCCCCCATTTACAGTGTTTCGAGGGTGAACAGGAACCCTGCTGTGAAAGTTCAAAGTCGTACCTCCACCAACATTTTGAGTCGCGTGATCCTCTGAAACGGGAGGATTAAAAAGGAGGTCAGGGGCAGCCTTTGGCAGATGGGGTCCTCCTCCAAGCGAGCCAGGATGCCAGGGAAGCGAGGGTTTTCCTGCCTGAGAGGGCATTTACAAATTAAACTCTGAATGACTTTTTTGGTGACTCAAAATTCCAGCTGTTTTCACTCCTGAGAGAGAGAGAAAAAAAGTTTAACTGAGCCAAGAAAAGCCGCCTACAAGTTAAGTCATGCAGGTGAAAAATAACACCTGAATAGAAGCAGGATAAAGTTGGACTTTGCAACACCAGAAGACATTAACCCTTTCATGCATGAATTATGATTGTTTGTGTCAGGACTTTTTTCCAATTTTTTTTTGATTTCCTTAAGGCATACAGAAAGGTATGAAAAAAGATTTTGCAAGAAATTATTTATTTATTTTTTTATTTTAGGTGATCAATTGTAATTTTCTTCAAATACAAAGTTATTATTTGAAAAATACATCAGTAGCATTGTTCTTTAGGGGTTATCTGATGTCACAAATTTTTTTTTACCTGCAAGAGTCGTCTACAGTGGAAGGAGTGACAGGGTCGGTTAGCATGCTGTTTTGTTTGTCGGCCATATTGGATTTAACAAAAATAATTTCTTGCATTTGCAGCTGATGACCAGTAGTTGATAGTGATTTTATGATGGATTAGTGTCCACTTCAGTGGTCTGTGTGCATTTTTAGTATAAAAATCCACAAGAAGCACAAGAAAATGGCTTTTAGATAGTTGTCCACTGTAGTGACCACTATGCATGAAAGGGTTAAATATGAATTCATTTTATGTTTGAAAAATATGTATTTATTTCCTTAGTCTTTACAATCATGCCTTACAATCATGTCTTGCATGTAAAATCTCAATAAAGACATTGATGTTTGTGGTCATCACGGTGAGAAAAACGAAGAAATTCAAGAGTGGTGAATACTCTTGCAAGCCTCTCTGTTATGGTGTTGGGATAGACGCAGGTTTGGCTTAGAGCTTCTGCACAAAAGTGACCAAGAAGCACAGACAGCACCAAGAGTGCGTACTCAGATCTGAAACAGATCAACTGAACATAAACCAAAAACAATTACTCACAGCAACCGCTGGTATGTCTGCTCCTGATAAGCCTGGTTGGTTACGTAAGGCAAATAGACCCTTCTCAGAGCCGGGCAGTGATCTAGGACTATGTCACACACATCAAAACGGAGAATGTCTTTCTCCAGCCTGTGCTCCAGGTCCTGAAGGAACCTGCAGACAGCGATGGAGTAAGAGAACGTTCTCAGGGAGTGAGGAATGACAGCTGAAAGTGTTAAAACATAGAGTCAGAGTGGAGGGGAGGCAATCAGCTGCAGGTTTCTTCACCTCTCACTGACATCTTTGACTTCAGGCAGCTTGGAAAAGAGCCACTGCTTCTCCTGAGCCCCAAGACACTCGGTGAGTTCCTGAGACAACATGAAATGGTCCACAGCAATCGTCAGGCTACGAATGTATGACGCCTCAGAAGTTACCAACTCAAACTTTGCCTGAAAGGGGAAAACACAAAGAATTGAAGAAGTCAAAGAAGGGATGAAACAAACCCCAAAGGAAAGGCAAACTCAACGTTTCGTCACCTCCTGTAGTTTTCTCTCCTCGTTGCTGAAGGTGTCTAGCTGACCGCTCGTTCGTACGTCAGGTATATCCTGCCACAGTGCAAATGCAGAGCCTCGAGAAGAGCGAAACGAGCTGGATGGAGAAAGATTTGACGGAGATGGAGTCCCATCTGAGCCTTCATCTCTGAGTCCCTCTTCCTCTGTTCCTGGATCCTTCCCTTGCTGCCTCTGGATCTCTCGGTTGATTGCCACATCGCTGTACTCCTGGTAGAGGATCGCTGCAAAATCAAAAATGTTGACAGGAGAATTTTTTGTTACAGGAATAACAGATGGTAAGACAGGCAAACTTAGGCAAACTTACAACTTGGCAAAAAACGGGACAGGCGATTTGAAGTGGGAAATGATGAAGGTATGCTCAAGTCTTCCTCTATGGATTTCTTTCGCATTCTGTGAAACCACACCAACAGATTTTATTTAAACTCCACAGTTTTACTGAAAAATGTATTCTCACATTGGATTTTCGTTACCCAAGTTTAGTGCTCCACCGATGAGAAGACGTCCCATTGTCGCCACTGGGCAGCGGAAGCCCAGTTCCAACAGGACTGTAGGTGCCGCTGTCATTGGAGCCTCCTGAGCTGCGATGTCTAGAGTTATACTTATCTATAGCGAATAAAGACAAAACGTTGAACATGTGAAAAAACGTATCAAACTTGAGTCAGTCGCGGCAGTTGAATGATTCAGTGCAAATAGATTGAGCTCTACTTAGATAAACCATGTGGCACTCTTGATAGCAACAAACAGACAACAATTCACACAAGTTCACCAACATTAGATGGTAACGGACTGCCAAAAACTTTGCCTGGTTCAAGAAGGAAGGACAGTGCTAAATCCTCGTGAAAGGATTGATCCAAATTGCATTCCAAGAAATGGTTCAGAGCGGAGGTGGTAAATTTTCTTTGCACACTTGGACCAAATTGTACAAATTGAGCCTTTTTTGACCCCACATCCCACCAGAGTTTTGTTGCTGACTATCTTGTTCCCTTTCTGACACTGTACCCATCTTCTGATGTCTTCTTCCAGCAGAATAAAGCTGAAATCTTCCCAAGCTGTTTTTTTAACATGACACTGAGTTCACTGTACCTCCTCAGTCACATGTTCTCAATGCAACACAACACTTTTGAGTTGTGGTGGAAAGGGACATTTTGCATCATACATGAGCATCCAAAACCTCTGCAACAACTGTGTGATGTCATAATGTGTCATAATGTCTGTCCATCAATATATCCATCCATCCATCCATCCATCCATCCATCCATCCATCCATCCATCCATCCATCCATCCATCCATCCATCCATCCATCCGTCCGTCCACTCACAGTCCGGGTTGGGGCTCATGGTGTTGGAGCTCTGCTTGTCTTTGGAGGCCGCCCGAGCAGACAATGACTTCCCCAGCTTTAAGGCGAATGAGTTCTTCCTCTGGGAGAGTTGCAGTCTTGATATTAGCTCTGAAGCCGAGAAACGCCGGCGCTCTTGGTCAGTTTGTCGACTGCGTGGCAAAAAGCTTACTCCTGGGTGAAGCGATGTCTCTACGATGCTGCCCTCCTCCTCCTCCGCTCCGGATTCTGAGTCCTCTATTATCTGCAAGGGTTCTGACTGAACACTGAAAATATCTCCATGGCTGATGCTTGGGAGATCTGGAGTGCCATCTGTGGACGAGGGAGTTGAAGCTGCATCTAGGGAAGATAATCCACTGAGGTCTTCCTCCAGAAAAGAGGCAAAAGGTCCAGGGAAGATGTAGTCTGCCTCCAGGATTGGACTGCTGAGCGATTCGTCGCTTGGGCTGTCTGGAGAATAAACCTGTACCTTTCGCCCTGAGGACAAGAAAAGAACCATTTTACCTTAAATGAAAACGAGTTAAAAGCTTCTAAAATCTGATTTGCTCCGTCAACTCACGAATAGACTTCTCCTTCAGAGATCTCTGTGATGTTCTCCTCTGAGGCTGGCTGGTGTGTGAGCCCGGAAACTCTGGACATTCTGGTGAGGATGAGGAATAAGGTACCTGAGATTCCCAGGAGTCCCTGTTTGTGTACAAAGAGGACAGAGGAAAGGACAGAGGGAGGCTGAGAGCTGCGTGGAGTGGGCGGCAAACTGTCGTTACTGTCCGAGGCTTCTCGTCTTGGTCCTGCCAAGAAGTCCTGGTGCTGCTCTGCTGAACAACCTCAGCGTCATCATGTGACGGAGTGTTTACATTCATTCCATGATCAGTGTGTGTCCTGTGTTTGCCTTTTTGCATGTCATTCAGTTCATTAAGAGTTTGTCGTAAACCATTTAGAGGTTGAGAGTGAGCATCTGAATCACTGCTCTGCCTCTGAGAGCCAAGACCATTTAACTTAGAAGGTGCTGGTTGTTGTAGCTCAATAAACGCCAGCGTTTCCTGCTGGCACACCGCCACGTGGTTGGGATGGATGGGATGGAGGAGAGGCCGACCCTCCTTGGACTCGTTCGGATTGTGGGACTCTCCAGAGCCAGGAATCCACATGCTGGGGCTTTCTCCTCGGCAGCGAAAAGCGTGAAGGTGGGGATGGAAATCAGGAAAAGGTGAGAATCCATACCCAGGGAGCATGGTTAGACAGCCACATAGGAGCTGCAGCAACACAGATACAAAACAAAAATGTAATTCATTTGCATGCAAGTGTGGAAGATCCCAAATAGAATCAGTGTGATATTGTTCTGCTGTGATAAAACATACAATTACTGTAAAGGTATTGTATGTAACTTTTGTAAAAATACATTTTTGACATATTTGTTAAAACTGTCACTATGTCGGGACAGTATGAGACAGATAATCTGTATAAAAAAAAAATCAAGCTCCACCTTGCCTTGTCCCAGTGCTACCTATAGAAATACACAGCTCAGTCAGAAACAGCCAATCAGAGACAGGAGGAGGGTCTAAGCACTGTCTGCTACACTACAGCTTCTCCCTGTGAATGCTCGCGCTAGTTAGCACGGCCACAAATGACAGCGGATAAACAGTTTCTGTAACAGTAAGTTGCTACTCCGCCATTAGCACAATGTGCAATGTGCAGCTGAGGTTGATCAACAGCGCTAAGACCTTCCTCCTGGCTCTGATTGGTTGTTTTTGAATGGGAGCAGTGGATTTCTTCAAAACTCAATAGTAGCTCAGGGAGGAAGAGGAGCTTGATTATTTTCACTGATTAGCTGTCATATGTTATAGTGTCAGAACATAGTGACTGTTTTAATAAATATGTAAAAGAACATATTTTTTAAATAAAAGTTACACAACCTAGTTTTAACCTAAACAAATCAAATTCTGCACAAACGGTCTCAACGTTTTGATCAGGTGATTAGAAGCCTGTTTCAGCCTAAAAGTCCTTACTGGTTATGATCCCGTAGTGTTAAATGTGAATACCTCAAACTTTTTCCCAGGCTCTAGATTTAGATTAGGAGGGTAGCACACTCTGGTGTATTTTTGAAAGCATGCAGCTACATTATTAAAACACACACAATATAGAAAGACTCATAGGTAAAAAAAATAAATAAATAAACCCAAAAAACTAAAAAAAAAAACAATTGAAATGTGCAGGATGTTTAAGGTCTATCTGTGAGGCCCAGTCCTCACAGATAGACACACGCACTCACACACACTGACGTCTGGTCTGGTGTGTCTCCTGAGCAATGTCTTCCTGCTCTAATTAAAGACTTCTCCACATGGTATCCAGCCCCTGTACTTAACATCTACAAACACAGCGACACGGCAGCCCCAGACAGAACCCCACAACAGCGGCACAGACAGAGGAAGACGGCACATCCTCCACACTCTCGCCTTTCACCTGCACCAAGCAATCACAAAGGCTGTCAGTGTCTTTGATGGCCGATATCGCTGCTCGACTGAATACTTGCTGTGAACTTCTATTAAAAGCCAGAAATTGGTTATGGAGGAAAATGACATGACAGAGTCTTTGAACACACACCGGGGCAGCTCTGTTGCATTTTACACCGCTGCTTCCTGAGCAGCTAATCCTCAAGACCTGCTTTTAAACACCTGTTACAGGAACTCTGACGTACATCACCATACAGTCTCAGTCACAGGAGAAGGCAAAGATCTTGTCTTCTGATTGACTGCTGTTGTTAAATAATTAAAATAAGAGAACCTAATTCTTCCATTTTTAAGCAACTATTATTCTCTTTGACCTTTTAAGGGAAGGACGTCCCAGAGATAGGCAAAACTGTAGAGGCACATAAAGGTAATGCTGTGAGCCAGGGTGTAAAGTTGCTCTGGTTGACAGCACAGCATTAAGCAACGAGCAGATAACTGAACAACAAAACAAGCAACAGGAAACAGAAAAGGACACAAAACAAATAATCCTTCAAACAAAATTTATAACAATTTACCCAGGTCTTAAAAAAGACCTGCACAGACTGTTAACAAAGACTTGTGGGAACAAATCACAACAAGGCACTAGAAAACCACAAACACAAATGTTAAAATCAGTATATTCACAACAGACCTGTTGGGAGAACGCTGACCTCAACAATGCTGTTTTCTTACATTAGAAACTTAAGCTGAACCCAGCTCATCTGGGCTACATTCAGTAGCTGTCTATTTGAGAGCAATAGTTATGCACCCTAAGAACGTTTGAGGACAAACTTTGACTATTTTATCCAGAAAACAGTCAATATTTTCCGTCAAAGGCAAGCGGTTGGTGTCTGCTGTATGTAAAGGGCCCAGCAGAATCAGGTGGAGTCGAACAACAGTGTGGTAAACACAGAAATTATGACAGAGAGGAACGATGACTATTACAAGTTCATAGGCTCAGAGGATAAGGACATAATTACTGATGAGCTGCAACATCTAATTTTATTTTCTGTGAAAAACAACGAAAACAGACAGTGTCGTTGGGCTGTTGAACCACTGCATCGAACTAGAACCGAACAGGTGGAAGTTCAGTGTTTGGTCCAGCAGCAAATGCTTTCTGCCAGTCTCGGATAATTGCTTCTCAAAACTATCCGTCCTGCTCTCTGACTGAAAAAAATCCACTTCTGGAAGTTGAGTGCTTGGGTTTTGTTTTCAGCAACAAACACACCCACGAAATTCTGACCAATCATTTAATAGTTTTACAGACAGAAGTTCATCTAGGAGATTGTGACAAGAAGAGGTAGATGCCATGAGGCTAAGAACAAAACGACACAAAGCCTTGTCATGCAACTGCAACAATGAGAACCGATTTCAGAATTGGCACGCCTGCCGTCCGCCTGCAGAGCCCTTAGCAGGCTTAGTTCAGGCTTTTAGCACATTCTTTTGTCTTTGTGGGAAGTCTTTGTTAATATACGTCTTTCCTCTTGCTTTAACATTAACAAATTTATTACTGAACTGCTGACGGTTCGTGCTCTAACCATCAAAACTGATGTTACTGTACAGAGCCTGCTGCAAAGACAAACAGAGGAACGAAGCTGCAGCCTACTATATAATTTAACTCATAAGATTTCTCTCCATCCACCACACAAGTAGCCAGAATGACGGAACAAATGTCAACAGTTTAACTTTTTGACATTTTATTAGCTGATGTGCTTAAGTATAATCAAGACGTTGTTAGAGGAACATTTGGTCACATTAGTTCCAATCGAAGAAATTATCAGCCAACTTTTCAGACTCATTTTGGGTTTTTTTTTACAACTAAAGTATTGAAGCAATTAAGGTAAGTTAATTTTATTTACATAGCACTTATTCAGTAGCAAAGCAGTTCAAAGTGCTTTACATAAATTAGTAGGAAATACAAACAAAACAACACACCAAAAGAAAGACAAAAAGGTAAAAGTATAAAACTGCATATTGGTTCCTCATGTTTAATAAGAATAAGAATAAGTCATCTGTAAACTATAAACTGGTAGGGGTTTCTCTGGATTCTTGTTCTGATAAAAATAGATATAAATAATAATAAATAACTGATTTAGTGACAGTTTGGATAATTTAAGGTTTATTAACAGCTAAGTGTACAGAAGAGATTTAAATAGTTAGGTGGAAGAGGTCAGGCCACAAACACTAAGCATAAACTGATGAAGGAAAGGAAAGTAGTCCATGTTTAGTTTAGTTTACAATATGCAGTCGACTCTGAACATGACGTAATCCAACTTCATCCTTTGTGAATTGAACTTGCTCAACACCCAACACAACAAAGTCAGATACGTATCTTTCATAAAGCTTCATGTAGTTCAATCTACTGATTTTACAATGTATTCCTTAGTAAACCTGTAATTTCAAAAGAAGAAATAAAAGCAAATGTTCCTTTTAATTTCACTTTGCAGTTGCTTAAAACAGAGCGAATAGTGTACAGTGAGCACTTTAAGATAAAAAGGCCGGCCGAATGTTAATTTTTAACTTTTTATCTTTGAACTATTTGCTCCTGCCAGCATGCACTTGAGAGCTATTAAACCATAGAGGTCATTTATCATTTGTCATTCATATTCACATTCAAAGGCCGGAAATATTAGCAAACTGTGACTGTTCCCTTTTCTTTTACCTTCATTAGTATTATATTAAATCTCTTTTGCACTTGCGAGATACACTCACATAGTGTTTCTGAAGAAAACAAAAGCGAGCTAAACGTCTGTTTCTCAAAGGATGTCTGTCTACGTATGCTGCTGGCTGCCTTGAGAATCGCAGGGTGGAAATCACAGTTTATCTTTCTGTTTACCGAGCGCTCTTGTGCCACATTCGGCGAATACGAAGCCACTGAAAAGCCACGCCTGCTCTTGTGGGGTAGGCCGGCCAGAAAATCCTATCCGTCTTTGTTTCAGAAAGACAAGCACGCACACACACACACACACACGCAGATGCACAATGCAGGGCTGGCACAAATGGTTACCTGTTCCTGGCTGCACACAAAGAAAACCTTTGTGTGCTTACCTGTGCCAGGCTGCCCCGAGCACAGGACACCTGAGAGGGTGTGGGAACTACTTCCAATCATCCACTCATATGCTGCAGCCACTGAGCCATGTAAATACATCCAAATCACGGCTGCATCATGACCCAATCTTAATGGTGTCTGCACGTGATCAGCCACTGCTTACGCTGTAATCCTGCTCTGTTTTCAGCATTATCCAAACTTTGCTTAAATGCAGCTACCGTCTGTAACCTTAAGATCAAAGCTGAGTTATTTACAATATATTATCCAGACCAAAAGATTTATATGCCGCAATCTAAGTGAATGAGTCTTCTCTCAACCCTGCACCAACTCTAAGTCCATCATAAACCAACCCCATCTTAAAGATAGAATTAGCCATTTTCTCTTATTTGATCAAAAGCTTCAAAAGATCACAAAAAATTCACAGTAAGCTTCCCCACCAAGACATGAAAGCATCGAGCTAAACTGCACATTCCTCGCATTGATACAATTATATCACGCCATTAAAATTTTACTCCAAAGACGTGTAATTTTGCTTGTCACACCAGGCTGTTATTTGTGACTGTTATGGACTTTGCTGCCATAGTTTCATCCCCTGTAATTTCACCAGGCTGATCCAAGACGCCATGTCTGGCGTAGGAAAGTTAACGAACGGCCTTCTGACACGTCGTTAATGCCATCAGTCATACGAGGAGCATTTTTCAATTTTTTAATTTTCATCTCGAATAATCCTTTGAAGAAGCGGATCACGCGAGGGAGCCCGAACCCGCTGCTGATTCAGCTCCTTGACACAGCAAAATGTTATGTAATCACATAATTAAAGTGCATTTCACGGTTTCCAGGGCAGAGGGGAGGATGTTAAGACAAACGGATTCAATGCAGGAGATAATGAGCTTTATGAGGATGTAAAGGTCTGCTCCGTTTACTTTGCAAATGTTTGGGAGAATTACGCTAACAGCGTTATAAATAGGCAACATGTAAGTGGAAAATTATCATGTTAATCCTCTGCATAGTTAAAACGGATTATAATGTGTTTGCTTATGTCTGACGATCAGACTCTAAAGTATTATTCCAAGATAAAAAGAAACCCCTGCTTAAAGAAATACTTATATATTTGGTTGTCAATGACATTTCACAACTTACCTGCAGATTATTATTTTTAGCTCAAATTCTAATTCATATTCTGTTCATGCTCCACAAAAGAACTTCCTAGCATGACTCTAGGCTGTATTTTTTCCCTCACTATTCGGATCAAAGGCTGCGTTTTATTTAAAAAAAAAACACACACACACACACAGCCACAGATAATAGATTAATCCACCGTGATTAATGGCCCCATTAATAAGGCAATTCCATCATCCATGAATCTACAGTAAATAGCCACCAGAGAAGAAGAAGCATCTTATTCTGAAGTAAAATAAAAAAAAGTTCAAAAAAATATATTCTTTACTCAGTTTGCAACAACTCTCAATGTAGGAAAGGGTTGATTTAGAAAAGACATAATTTCACAGTTATTTTTAGAAAACATTCCTGCTGGTATGTGCAAATCAGTACCAGCTGGCTAAATATTAACTGATAGCCTAAAATATCGCTCCGAATGATATGAAATCAAAACATCTTTCAAATATTTGAACAGTTTAAGCCTCAGTCAGGAAGGGGAAAGAACATAATTTCACTAAATCCTCCTCTTAAAAACTTTTTGGTAGTCAAAAGAAAAACCAAAGAACTTGCAGACTTTAAGAAAGTCAGTGAAATTGCAGCTCTATTTTTCCTCAGGTAAACAAAGAAATAACAGCAACGTCCTCTGTGCGCACTTTTGAAAAGAAAGGATGTTGATTCTTCTTTATAATCAGCTGCAGAAGACTTGGACAAACCAGTGAAAAACTGGGAAAATCTAGTCTGTTCAAATGAAACCAAAACTGAAAGCTTTGGATGTCATTGCACACGCCATGTTTGAAGGAAGAGTGGCTCTGCACTTTACCCCAGAAACACCAAACCAAAGGACAAGCTTGCAAATGAGAACATAGTTGTGTGGGCTGCCTTAAAGTGCACTGGCAGACTTCCTACTAGTGAAGAAGAAGAAGATGAAAGGAGAAATGTACGCTCTTGATAAAACTGTGAAGATGAAATGACTGAAGATTCCGAGGAAGAAAATCGTCACAAACACACAAAGTCAAAGAAGTTCTTAACCGTTTCCGGAGAAAGAATGTAAAACTGCAGGGAAGACAAAAAAAGTCTAGTCGATCATCTGGCTTCTATTTAATTGAAACTGAATGTATAAATAACTGAAGATTAGATTGGCCTCAAGGTCTGAACGCAGTTCAGATGGAAAAAGACTAGCAGGTGTGTCACTCTTCACAGGACGCCATTTTGAACCACACTCTAAAAAGTGCAATTGAGCTCTAGTTCATGTCATGGACTTATTTACATTAATCTCACTTAATTCTTTTGGTTTAGGGACGACAACTTGCTTTTTTAATTCATGTTGAATTAACTTAAAAGTTAAACATTTTTAGTTTAAAGGAAGTTTTTACTTTGACTTTACTTGAAACAATTAAGTTCATGCCGAGTTCGTATCCTTCCTTCGATCAAGATTCACCAGGGACAGATCCGGTAGCGACCGGGTGCTGTGGTGGTTCCGGGGTGGAGCACAACCCGCACGAGGAGACCTTAGTCCTCGACGCAGCCATTGTGGGTTCAGTTCCCGGCCGGATGACCTTTGACACATGTCTTCCCCCTCTTTTATTACCCACTTTTCTGTCCAACTATTCTTAAATAAAAGCCACCTGAGCCAAAAAAACAGGACTACCCGTATTTAACATTCACATTTTCATCAAATGGTTGCTCATAAAGTCAGTAGAGCTGTAATGCATTGATAAAGGCATGCAGACGACTTGAACCTGGAACTGACTTGCCAGCAGGACAGCAAACGTAAATGTGCAGGACGCATTTAGGTTTGCGCATTTAACTACATGCATTACTTTTTCAGTTAATATGTTCAGAATAATTTGTTTTCTAACAAAAACATTAGAATACACAGAAAAGGGCAGATGCATTTGAACTTCTCCCATTATTCACAAGTTTATGTGAATAATCTCTAAGGTTATCTTGTTCTCTAAGATAACCTTAGAGAACAATGTATTTCTAGCACTTTGAACATGAATTGATATGACTGACATGAGTGTACAATTGAATCCTATCACTCAAACAGCAAAGAAAATCCTTTAAAAAAAAATCTCACAGTTTGTTCCTTTGCTGGCACACAACTTTCTCCATGAGCTCAGGCTGAGCGTGTTTGGTCAGACAAAGCCGAGTGTCCTCACAGTGTGGTGCGACTTACTGGCGTGAATGTGCAAAATCGCAGTTTTACTTGGTCACGTTAGACCACTAATTGCCAAGATGTGGATTTAAGGAGCCCAGTTCTGTCTGTAGAGACAAGACATGATGTCATGTAGCCTCACTTGTAGGAAAAAGAAGTCAGTCAACACAGACAGGTTTGTGATTCATTTTGCCCTCATCAATGGGTGATAAGCAGTGAGGTTCTGGTAACTTTCCACCACCTCATGAATCTGAATCTCGCCTTTTGTTGGCATCTATAGTTGAGTAATTAATTAACAATGTGACTCAACCTGTGTCCTCTGAAATATAAATTTATCTTTGTCTGTTTACTTGAACTTCATGAGAATGCTAACTCATGCAAAGCTTTGTAGATATGACTTGGCTTAAATGGATCAGTGAAAATCAACAAAAACTTTCATGGAGTACTAATGGGTTTCTTTATTTCTTGCCAAGACAAACTCTTCCAAAATTCCAATCAGAGAAGTCACACCGGATGTCAAGGTGGTGTCCACTTTTTTTGCCTGAAGTTGGACATCCTCTTTTGTGTCGGGTCATGGGTGTCTTCATTTGTCTTCCAGCTTTCGCCTACAGAGACAGGCGAGCAACCCTCAGGCAATGGACAAGGCCGAGGAGAGGGTTACCCAAATGCTTACACATTGTCTTAATCCTCCTCCAAGACCTCAGGCTACGGAGTCAAAACCTTCTGGGATGGTACCTGATGATGGTACCTGCCTACACACCCACAGAACACCACAATGCAAGGTCCACCTGAGTGACAGTGAGCATGAGCATCCATCAGCTTCTGACTGAAAGCAACAAGCTGACCCTGACCCACCCAGGGGTATTCCTGCTTACAGTGCCACACAAACAGCAATAGTTCGCTTCCAGACTTGGAAAAATGGTGACCATCTCACACGTAAACGCAAAAGCTTCGGGACCTTTAACCCCGACTTCCCGCAAATTCAGGTTTCCACTTCAGCAGCCAGATATTCAGAAGATGCACGCCGTGACTAGGAAGGACACAAAGGAGCCATTGACAAAACTTGTTGGAACAACCTGATCCAATTATGGCGCTTTGTCATAAGTCGCGAAAGCTACCATGTCAATAACGAGCTCAACAGGTAGTAAAGCCTGAAAATCTCATAATCAGTAGTTTCAGACAGACTCAGGGTGTCTGTAAGCAATGAGATTCAAAGGAAGAATATGTTTTTTGGCATTAGAAACCTGGTTTATTTAAATAAGATGTCCGAGTTCAAAAAATATAATACAAATCCTCACATCAAAAGTAATGCACTAAGATTTCCTTTTTTGTTTAGCCAGAAGTCCTTATCTCAGACAAGTACAATTTATAGAGAAGTTGCCAGAATAAATCATATTTAGTTTCAGGATTAAACATAATATTGTTGTTTCAAAATATTTTTCAAGTGATATGTTGATAATGGAATAATAATGCAATTTCACCCTCTCAAAAACCAATAACCCGTAATTTTGTAAAGAACACTTAGCAGTAGAAATGGCAGATATTTTAAATAACATCTCACCTAAATCACTTTTGGCAAAAATAAATTACTAAGGCTATTATTTTAGGAAGGTGGTGATATCCAAAGTAAAACACGACAATCAAAAACAATGAATAAAACTGGAAAAAAAAAACACACACACACACACCCCAGAAACAAAAAATAAGTTATGTTGTCACTGTATTTCCCTTGAAAAATATTAACGATCAGAACAGAAATGATCAAGTTCACTTCTATTAATCATTAAGTAATTGCTTATTGTGACAGGCTTGGCAACGAGTCTTTTACATCTCTTTCACTCTTCACCGCAGGATTGTATTAATTCAGCCACAGTAATGGTTTCACATTGTAAAAAAAAAAAAAAAAAAGGTAATACAGATACATTTATAGCAAAATATTCTGCTGGTTTGAACTGTGTTCATTATGTTTGGGCCAGAAGGAATTTCTATAAAACAAAATGAAATATTTGGGTTTATTTGAGTCCATCAGAAACACAACCTCAAGGTTTTCCACTGCTGAGTGTCGCTGCAAACATAATCAAAGAGTCGACCACAGCTGGGAGGAACAGACCGCAATGGAGTCCTCCAAACTGGGCTAGAACCGTGGAGAGGTGCCTAATCGGATTAAAAACATCAAGACAAACAACTGGTATTAACATTGTTATACCACATAATTTCACAATTTTCCATTTTCTCCTGTGAAAGAGTTCCAGTGAAGTCTGACCAGGTTGTTGCGCTGAACCGTGACGAATGATGAGACTCTGTGTTGAGTTACAATTCGGACCCAATGCTTGGTTAACTCCTGTTCTGTCAGTTTTATCTCATTCTTGGGTGAAATAAGACATAAAATATCAGCAGAAATGTCCCCTGTGTCATTGGAGTTTCTAACGTGTGTGGCAACAGCAGCTGACATTTATACACACTGTGCGCTGAAAACGTACAAAAAAACCCTCATGAATCTCAACGTTTCCATTGTTTGCCATCTCTTGAGTGCACATATCAGTGTAAGTAGTAGAATACCAAACACTGTTTTACCCCACTACTAAAAATGGAGTCTAATATATGCCTTGTTTACTTTTTTTAATTAATGTTTGCTCGAGCCATGAGTGGCTTTGCTGTTTTAGTGAATGATTTAACTGCTTTTTATGATCCATTTTTCAAAGGTTGAAGTTTCTGTCGGGCACCAGGAAGCTTTGGGATGGTATAATCACTAATGCCTAATGGCTGGCTTTTTGTTTGTTTTCATGACGATTGCTTAGAAATTACAGAATCATCAACAACTATAGAGGTATAATTAGATCCTGCATGTTGTTGGATTGCTGAGTGCTTTGCTGTTATGCGTGATTGAAGCCCTTATTTTGAAGAAAGAAAGGAAACACAGTGCTTTGAAAAACAATTTCATTGTTTTACTCTTTTTTGAGACAAATGTTTCTGATCCCTCTTCCCCCCACCCACCAAATATAATATCATTCAAAAATCAAGTGTGTTTATATAACAGAGTTCAGACAATATTTTCATGTACTGAGGGGAAAAATGCTTTTCAATCCAACTTGTTCCTGCACGAATAGAAAGTAATTGCATATCTTGTTAAATCATAAATTCACTAATTGTTTTTAGAAACTTGTGTTTAGTTTCACAAGAGAGCCAAAAGTTTCTGGCTCAACTTCACAGCATGAAGAGGGTGAAAAATCTGGTGAAGTGAAGACTCCAGAAGTATAAGGAAACAAGTTAATTAGCAGACTATCATGTCTTGGCTTATGACCTTCATCAGGTCCAGTTTCACTAGCCTAAAGTCTTGCAAACCTCACAGAGCCATTTCTAAGGTTTTTGGGTCACCAGTAAACCACATAAACACGGTGAGAACATGGAACTACAGGATCTTCCTATGTGAGGCTGGCCAAAATTAATTTAACATCAACAATTCATCCAGGAGAAAATACTGCAAACCTAATAGTGTCAGCTAAGGTCAAAGTTCACAACAAAACAATAGGAAACAATCACACTAAATGCTGACCAAAATGTAAACAAAGCCTCTTCTCACATTCCAAACATGTTGATAATCCGTTAGACTTTTGAAAAGACATGCAGCGGACTGAGCAGACAAAAGAAGCTGTAGTCTCAAGATACATCAGGTGTAAAACTAACAACATTTCTGAGAAATATTTCATACCCCTGGGCTTACATTGTGGCGGTAGAGTGATGATTGGGTATTCTTAGCTTCTTCAGGAAGTAAATGCTCCGCCGTAATTAACAAAGTATTGAATTCTGCTCTTTACCAGCAAATCTGGAAGGAGAATCTGTTCGTGACCTTGAGGTCAAACACACATGGATTATAGAGCACCGTCTAAAACACACCAGCAACTTAGTGATTAGAAAAAAACATCTACTCATCCATCATCTGTACCCACTTATTTCACAGAGTAGCCAGGGACTTTGAGTCGCGGGGGAAAACCCTGGACAGGTCGCCGGTCCATTACAGTGCATCATAGAAAGACACAGGACAAACAATCACACACACACGCAGTCATACCAAGGGGCTAAATTTAGAGAAACCAATTAATGCTTTTGGGTTGTGGGAGAAAGCTGGAGTACCCAGTAAGAATCAATGCACACATAGAGAGAACAAGAAAACTCCATGCAAAAAGCCCCAGACTGAGAACCAAACCAACTGTGCCACCGTAGTGGCTCCCACAAAAGACAAAACAGAAAGAAAACAGATCTAGTAAAATTCTGGAAAAGTATGATTGATATGAGATGAAGACAGTGTTCGTGCTCGAAGTCAATTCTGCAGCGAGGAGTCAGAGTGACGGTGTAACAAACTCACTGTCTGTCATTACAAACTTGTGATGGTGGTGGTTGTTGCCAGAACGACAAAAGCTGTTATTAGATTTTCGGAGAAAATTACTTTCCACATTGGGGCAGAGTTGGCTCGATTAGCTTCCTATCTCTTAATTTCCACCATATGAAAATTAAGAAAATGTTTCTGTTTCCTCAGGTTATCTCTTGGTCTGATATAAAATCATGTCTGCTGATCTGAAACACGGAAACACAACGTTGGTGGGTGGAAACTACTGCTTCACAACTTTAGCTTTTTATTTATTTTTCTAAGTTTGAATCGTTTTTGTTACATTTTTTATTTATCTTTCTTGCTTTGCAAAATAAAAAAAATCTACTCTTTATAAATAGGTTTATAAAAAAAAAACAAAAAACTGAACTGAACTAAGTCAAACTTTCTATTAATTGTAAAAAAAAACAGGGCTAGTTCACAGTTGCTCCAGTGTAATCTGCATTGGTTTGATCTAGACAGGTTCTGTGCCGAACAGAGATTAGCTAGAAATACCTTGACATATAATTAAACCTTTCTTTTTGCTAAAACAATAAGCAAGTGATTTACATCCTTTGTTGGCATTATGAGCAACTTCAATTTACAACTTTGTTTGCACTAATGACAGCTGGAATTAATCGTTTTCCATAGTTACAAGTGTCTTAAAATACAGTTTACTTTCTGTGACAGCTTTTCCATGTGGTAAAAAAAATGGGGACTCTAAAATCCGATCTCTTATTTTCTCAAGCTGTGTGCTTAGACAGCTTGTTAAGACTCCAATGCACCTTATTTCAGTCCTGATCTGTCAAAAATGAAGAGACTGAGCTTGTTAGGCTCAAGCTGCCGGTCACAGCATTCTGGTTCAAATCTGATCCTGTGCAGCAGATTCTTCCAAAAGCCTGACCTACTTTTCTGATGCACCCCCTGCATTTATCTGCTCAAGTTTTAACTCTGGCTACTCGTTCCTGTTTTCTAACTCCGTTTCGCTCCAGCGTTATCAGCAACTCCCCATTCCCAACTCTTCTTATCTGGACACGGACGGAAAAGTCATGTGCTGTTTTTTAAATGCGATTGGGTAAATATGAACAAATAACACATACAACCGACAACCTTGCAGCTGTTACTGCTGAACAGCTTCAAATGGGAAGAATATGGAAAAAGAAGCTAAAGGTGTTTTGATATGACGGTAGCAACTCGTTTGGAGTTTTTGTTTTTCTCCGAGATGCAAATACACACAGGAAAAAAAATCCTACTCCCCTGAAGAAGTGTTAGTCAACCTCCAAAAGCAAACCTTTTGAGTAAAAAAAAAAAAAAAAAAAAAAAAAAGTGCCGCACACATTGCATTAAATTGGCCGAGGCTGAATGTGAAATAACCTGAGGGCTGCAGAGCCAGACAGGTGTGCCGAGCTGTCCACAGCGTACACGGCCGGAGGCTCCGATGTCTAGATCCTGACTGATGAAGCCTTCGCACATGGACAAAATAATCCTGAGAGGAGCAGAAGGAGAACTGCTGCCTAGAATATGTCAAAGCTCCTGCTTTCTGGAAGATAAGAGAAAACCTTTCTACATCTGCTACACGGTTTAATAATTACTACCTGAATGCATGAGGTTCTTAACTCAGTAGGTGGTCTGCTTTACAGTCTTGGCTTCATGACAAGGGCATGTCCAGCTACCATCCCAGATGAGACTCTCTGACACACTGAGACTCTTTTCCACATTCCCCGAATGACTTGGCTTGCTCATTCCTCTGAAACTGAACTCTAGGTTGAGACAGAAGGCAAGAAAACACCGAAACTATGCACGCGCAGGAGCAAAAGCTGCTATTATGGACCATTAAAGCTGCTGGCATCTGGGCCGCGAGCCAACACGGCGAGAAAGTGACCGAGTTTATTTAAAATGACTCCAGCGCCCGTGTTTTAAACTGCTGTTTTCTTTAAGTCGGCGACGCGTAATGGTTTGGAAAACTGTGAGGTGGGAATAATAGTGGAACGCTTTGATATGGAATGAAAACTCTAAATGGATTCTTAAATGTTTTACAAACAAAAGTCAGAAAAGCATCAAAGACCCCTGTACTTCGACACTTCTATCTAAAATTTAGCGCAAATGAAAGTCCACCTGCTTAGAATTGCCTTTGACTTATAATAACTGGAACATTGATCATTATATCCGTTTTATTGGCTTTATGATTTTGATGATGACATTAGACGAGAGACATTGTTTACTGCCTGTTTCATAACTTGTTACCGCGTTATCTTTTTATGATGTACAGCTCTTTGAACTGTGTTGTTGCTGAAATCTGCTACACAAATAAACTTGACTTGATTTGACTTCCAGTAAAAAAAGATGTAGCCAGAGCCACAGGGGAATGGTCCAGACTGAAGCATATTTATATATTTGGACGGTCTAGTCAAAGTTCAGACGTAAATCCAAGTGAGAATTTAAGGTAGGACTTGAAAATGGACGTACATCCAGCAAAAAACACAAAATCTTTCCAAGTATTTTTGATCTAGCTTCTAGTGCAAACATCTTAAAAATGTGACACTGTTGCAAAGCGTTTTATGAACTGAAGAGTATTTGAGTGCAGCTTTAGTTAAATGACGGAACTGAGTTAATGTGTGCATCCCGACTGCTTTCCTATATGGTGCACACACAGGCTCACACATGCATGCTCAGACAGCCGCCGTCTGACTGGCAGGTGATGGGGGCAGGTGCTCTCCAGACACTCGCGGGGGAAGAAGGAAGTGGGCGGGCGGCCATACTTTACATCTGAGTGTTATGTGAGCAGACATGCGTAAAGAAATCAAATCTAAAGCAGCCCATAGGGGAGAAATTCATTCCCAGCTTTCTGGCCTGGTTCTGATCTCTTTCTCACAAAGAGAGGATTTCAAAGCAAAGGGTCATCAAGCGGTCAGTGATCATGCAGAGGACCAACTGGCTGTGATAAACGGCAGTTAAATGGTTCAAGGTCCAGATTTATATGTTGTGCTGCTACACATTTACCCAACATGCAGGTGGTGCGTTCAGGTCAGAACCTAACCATGTTTAGGTAGTGTCTGGTTACATGTGCTTGAGTAACCTTTTTGGGGGGGGACTGACTTTTAGGAGTATTTTTCCTACACTGCACGTTTTACTTTTACTTAAGCAAAAAGTGCAGTGCAGTAACTTATAAAATATTGTTGATCTTACTTGAGTAAAAAAAATTCTGGTTATTCTATCCACTCTGCGTAATTTCACTAAAAGAAAAGCAAGCTTACTAAACCAAAAAAATTAACAAACACACACACATCTTCAGCTTTTGTTAAAGTTTTATATTGAAACAAATTAATTTGGAAACAAAATAAAACTTTGCCTGATTGTGTTATTTTATAATTATTTATAGGAATTATTTTCATTTTGGTCCTTAAAATACCATCATTATCCACGTAACTTTATATTTTGGTCGCTCTGACGATGTAATTTTTAATTATTGAACGCTTTATGTTATAATCTGTTGCTCGGTACTTGAATATTCTTTATACAAAATACTTTTTAACTCTTATTTGAGTAATTTCTTGGACAGCTACTTTTATACTTTAATAAAATAATATATACATATATCTATAACTATATATATATATGTATATATATATATATATGTAAGTAGTACTACTCAGACTTCACTCTAATTTTTGGGCACTGTACACATCTCTGTACCTAAGGTTGTAAATCCGACCATTTACACCACCATATTGTGCACCATATTTACCACCAGACTATTTTATACAGGCACGGCTGCAGACGCCTCACATGACAAAGCACTTAGTCATCAGGTGGGCAGACGGTCTCACCTCAGCTCACCTTCTCTTTGACAAAGTTTGAACAACCAGGGCACCTCCGGACGACGCACACAACAACCGGACGAGAACTTGAGCGAAGATATGACCTGACACATGAACTCACACATTTCAAAAACACACACACACACACGCCCACACACACGAGTGAGTAATGTGCTCTGCCTGGCAGTGCCCACAGGTAAGTGCGCAGGTTTCAGCCTTACCTTGAACTATTCCACAGGGGAGAGGCGCGCTCCAACTTTTAGCCACGTACAGTTCCCCCAACAACCTTTCATCTAACATATTCCAGGCATGCACTTACCTGCCTCGCTCTGCAGTAGCTCACTGCTGCGCTGCAGCCGTCGCATTTAAAGCCTCACTGCCTAAGGAGCTGCTGGAAACATTACCGATGCAAGAAGCAACAGCGTCTTCAAAGGGAATCAAATGCACAGGGAAGCTAATAATCTCTCATGTATCAAACATGCATCTGCTTGAGCTGGATAATTTCACATTCTCCATCCAAGAGGGACTTTAATTTAGTTTTTCCCAAATACAAATCCAAAATTTTTCCTCCTCAGCCTGTGGGTCACCTGGATGAGCTCCACAGCTTCGCTTTCACCAAGAACACAACAGGAACCACAGCCTCGGTCCCAAACAGCACAGCTCACCTTTCACCCCCTGCTGCAACAAAGTGCTCAGATGACGTGTTTTGAAGGTGCTGAAATGTTTATTTATGTGCTCAGTTTGTTATTTTCATGGATGACCGGCCCCGTACCTCTCCGGCGCTCACAGCCTAGAGCGTGTGCTGGACGGCGTCCAGCGGCAGTGTGTGAATCCAGCAGGCCGTCCCGGGGTCAGGCCGAGCCATTCTGCAATCCATTGCTGCCTTGTGTTCCCCTCGGCTTCCCCTCCTCCCTTCTTTCCACTTGGCTTTCTTCCTAATCACAGCAGACTTTTCAGAACTGATGTCCCACTTCTTGGTTTCTCCTCTTCTTGCTCCGCTTGCTCTTTTCCTCGCATTAGAGCATTTTCAAAAAACAGGTTGAAAACAACCGGCACTTGCTGCTCTCATAGCTACTTATAATGCAGATCCAGTCTCTCTCTGAGCTTCTCTGCCTCTTTACCCTCCCACCCTCTTCTTCTCTCTCCTCTCTCTCTCTCTGCTACTGTTGGGGAAGAGCTCTCCTTTTTTCTCTCGTATTCTCCTCCCTTTCTCTTGCCCTTCCTCTAATAGTTATTTAGTGTCTCATTTCAGCACCTGCCCTGACACAGAAAGAGGAGAAAGGGAGAGGGACGAAAACAATGACCCTCCGATACGAAAGTGTATGCAGTGCCTTGAAAAAGAATTCATATTCCATGAATGTATCTGCACTGTTTAACCTGAAACTGCTATTTTTGTGCGAGGCCAGAACCTTCATTTTATTTAGATGTGTCAGATTAAAGGGGGGCTAAATAAATGCATACCTCACTCTTCAGAGTCCTATGCATGCTGGAAAAGTCTGAGGTTCGATTTCAGGGTTTTCCAGGTCTGGATAAGTCTGGAAAATTATTTGCATTCATAGGATTTATGATCTAGGATTTGTTTCCTTCCTTGTGTCTTTGCATCTCTTTTGTTTTACTTTTTATTTCATACCTACTTTTTTTCCCTTCTTTCACTTGTTTCTTTCATTTGCTCCACATTTTGTGTATCCTTCTTTTTATACTCTATCTTTTATTGTGTTGTTCTCTTTTCAATTGTTTTTTTTTGTCCTTTCACCCTCTACCATCTTCTTGTTCTTCCTCCCTTATTGTTTCTTTCTCACGTTCTTGCTTCTTTCCTTCTCTCTCCTCTGTTCCTTTCTGTGATTTTGTGGTGTTTCCACATGTTCTCTCTTTTAACACTTAAATGTTGGCTAAAAATCATGATGACCATTTGCGTTGCTCTTTTAAAACAGTGCTTAAAGGACAAGAAAGTATATTTGAGCCTGGACAAAGCTGAAATTTCAGACATGAATAATTGATTAGGGCCCCTGAGATTTGTGTTTGTAAAAACTTTTGAAAGCCATTTGTCACAGTTATGTGCTGCTATGTATTATATTGTTACATAGGCACAGTAACAAAATGCACCTCATTGGATTTGAAAATATCTAAAGAGAATACAAACAACCGTATATTAATATCTACAGATTAAATTAAATTGAAAGTCTGGGAATTTTTAAATACAGAATATATTCCTCTGTATGTTCACTGCACATTGTGCTGGTCTTACATCCATCCATCCATTTTCTAACACCTTTGTCCCCAGTGGGGTTGGGAGGGCTGCTGGTGCTTATCTCCAGCTAACGTTCCGGGCGTTATTGGAATACTACACAATCCCAATAATGCTAAATACAGGACATTAAATATGTTTATTCCAGGGTCATGCTGCATTTATCTTCATCCACCTTCCCATTGTTTCTACTGAAGACAAGTGCCCCCACAGCATGACACTGCCACTGCTATGTGTTATGATGGTGACTTGTGTTAGGGTGATGTCTGACGTCAGCCTTCTGTCACACATTTCGTTTTGCATCTGCAAAAAAAAAATTATGTTTGGTCTCAATGTCTGGATTTGACTTATTATTATTAGAGTATGGTGGTGCTGCAGAATATAAATCCACACCTCACATTACAGATTTTTATTTATCTTTTCAATCCACTCTGTTATTATGCTACTAATTTATAGTAGTCTGCATAAAATCAAATCACATTAAAGCTCATACATTCAAAGAGGGACAGTTTTGTGCTATCTGACTGCACGCACGTCTACACGAACAGATTCAACACATAAAAACTTTGCAAAAAAAATAATTTGCATGTCTTTGCGCTTTTATGCACTGCAAGCGAAGAAACTTCTTCCAATCCTAACGTCAGGAAGGAGCTGCCGAGGGTTTCTTCAGCTGCTGTGTGTCAACTGCGTGCACTTATTAAAGATAGCGTGAAGAGGGTGGCGGGTTAACTCAGGACAGCAGCTCACTCTTGCAGTGCTGGATGCTCTGATTGTTTTGTGTTTTCGCTGGAGCACAAAAGAAAAAGAAAGCAGACAAAAAAAAAAAAAAGTCTGCAGAACAACACACCAGCAACAGATACGGCGTCGACGCCAGTCATTTCTTAGTATCTGCAGTGTGTTTCAAACCAGCAAAAATGCAACAGAGCAGAGTTTCGGGTGGTGCTTTATTCTGTCTTTGCTGTGCTGCATCTTTTGATTTGCAGCTCTCCTTCAGCAGCTCCTGCACGCGAGCGTTGGCTTCCTCGCAGGCGGTGTAGCAATCCAGCCAGTGTCCACAGCGCATACCTGTACTCACTGACATGTACTAACTCACTCTTCCTGCAGGCCATGGCAGAGGAACGCGCAGCAATCACAGCAATTCAAAAGATGGAACGTGGCAAAGAGGGAGGACAGGCAGAGAGTAGGGGAGGGCATTAAAGAGAGATGATGGTAGGGATTAAACAAGCAGAAGAAGAAAAAAATTCTAAGAGGGAAGGGGAGAAACGAGTGAAGAAAAACGTGAGGCGGAGAAGAGGAGATCAAATAAAAGTCAGAAATTGCCCAAGGGCTGGAGCCATTGGTGGATAGTGTGAGAGGAAGAGAGAAATCATTAACGAACACCTGTCTGTTTCTGTTTCTGTCTGCTCATAAATCAGGATCTTCTTCATACGTCTCTGCAGAGCAGAGAAAGCTGCAACACGGAGAGAAAAAGGAGAAAGAAAAAGACGGGGACCGGTTCGGGGATGATCAATGAACGTTCGTCCCTGCAGCATTTCATCGCTCAGCAGACAATTACCATGCAGCAGTGTGCTGCGTTCAATCAGACTAGCTTCATTCTGGTCTAAAATGCAAAAAAGAAAAGCAACTCTGAAATGGAAAAACTTCCTTGTTCAGCAGTACTGTACATTAATACTCCAAAATATTTCATACAATACTGTGCAGTTCATTCAAGTAGAAAAAAAAACCTGACATGTTTATGAGGGAAAACAAAACAAATTTTTACAACCTTCTGAAAGTTAACGAGGAGAGTAAAGAAAAGCTTGCGCTCTGTGCAGCCTTACAGTATCAGCCAGCAATAAAATGGAAGGCAAACTTTGACCTCAAGGCTGAGGTCAGAGCAAAAGCTCCGATTTATAGATTGCGGTTGGTTTTCAAGGAGTGGGAAACCCGCCTGAGTCCATGAAGTCGGATGTTTATTGTCTTTCATGTCTCTGCAGAGGCATTTTCAAGTGTGAGAAAAACTGGGGTTATCTCTGCTCGAGGTTAAAGACTACAAATGATTAACAGAGAGCTGACATTGCAGACCGAGGTTGAGTCAGGTTTTCACCCCACGGATCCTTCAGAAAAAAAATAAAAAATACTCCTCCCAGTGAAAAATATTTTGGTTTAACACAAACTACAGCTTTTAATTAAAGGTAACATAGAGTTCCACAAGAATGTTTTCATAGTGAACATTTTGTTGCGTTAGACCCCAAACTTCAAAGTATTTTACTGGTATTTTATGTGACAGACAAAGACCAAAAGCTTCATAAACAAAGATATTCAGACCCCTGGACTGCGATACCTGCAAACAAAATTCAGTTGTTGACGCTACGTCTCCACCACATTTCATCTGAAGACCCTTTTGCTCATTCATACAGCTCAAATCTTCCGCAGGACACCTGCAAACATAATTGTTTTACCACTGATTAGATTACATTAGATTCCGTTAGAGTAGCATTGGATTAGATTATTCAGATTTTTTGACTGGGACTTTTCAAAACATTTCAAGGCATGATGTTGCCACTGATATCCCAAAAAAAAGAATTTTGCTACAAAGACGGTTTCACCAAAACAATGTTGAACTGTGGTGCGACTGGTCATGTTTAAACACATAGCTGAGCTAATAAAGCGCTTGGTTGTGCTAAATCTGGACCGGATATGTGGCTTTTCTGGGCTAAATAAAGATTAGCCCACTAATCTCGGCTAACAAAGATGTCAACGGATGTCCAGAGTGTAGAAAGAGGGTTCACGGTGGTGTTGTGGTGTGTTCAGGGTGGACAGTGCTATGCCTTTAGGCCAAAAAGATTTATTTTCTTCCCATGAACTGCATCTTCAGGGGAGTCGGAGTAAAAGGGGCGAAAAGAAATGCAGGCCACACTCTTCAGATTTTTATTTTTAAGACAAAAAAAATATGATAAACTGCATTACTTTGAATATAACTTCTACTTTACAAGTGTTTTTCTGACAGATAAAATTCCAGTAAAACACAGAGACGTTTGTGGTTGCAATGTGACAAAATGCAAAAAATAATAAAAAGAGAAAGGGGCTGTGAATACGTTTCTGTACACATCTGCATCAACAATGCATGCTGTAGCTGCTGGTAGTCATAAATCAAGTTAATCTTCAGAGAAGTGGCGTCATTATTCCTCATGCTTGATGAATTACGCCTTGCTCCAAAAAGGAAAGCCCAGCTTAAATTATAGCTCAAACATCCAACAACTGAAGTTAGAATCCTCCTGGTGAAAGAGCCAGCCAGTGACCTTAGTTTCCTTTGCCTCAGTATGCGTGCAGCAGCATCAACAATCTCATCTGGAGCTGGCTTTTTGACTTTCAAATGATGAAAAAAATTATCTTTCTAATTTCAAAGGAGCGTCTTCCTCGAATGTTTCCTCCCAGCACTCCATTCCAGTCCCGATTCATCAATCCAAAGGACGTGTCGCTTGCTTCAAGTGGGGCGGTGCAATTAGATTTAGACATAAGAAGAAGGAAGAGAGATGAGAGAGTTAGTTTTATCACATTGGCTGCTCTATGGCAGCTGAACAGTGCTGGCACAGATTATTTTTGCTGTGCTGCTGTAATTTTCAGCTGTTGGCACCTTTAATAAACCCTATAATTTAAAAACTTGAGTATCAGTGAATGGAAAACCTTGGAGAATGTTCATATTATGGAAATGTGTAAAATCTAAAGCTCATCTCAGGAGGCTGAAAATAAGGATGCAGCCAGTCCAACAGTTAAAAAAAAAAACACCTCAAAGATATTGTATCATATTATTTGAAGTCAAACATATTCACAAGCTGATATAACATTTAAAAAGATTTTCATCACTGTGTACAGTTGAACACAGGTTTTTATGGTAGATTAAGTCTCTATGAATGAAATGTGATGAGAATTTTGAGCTTTTAATTACATCTGTCAGGGTAGAATAGTTATATGCCTTGCAACTTTAAAAGTAGCCACCAGCATTTAAATTCACTTGGACTTTACTGAAAGTTTTAAAGGATCCAAATTATACATAAAGGCTAAATTATATAAATTTGTTCACAAATGTTTTTTAATAAGTGGTGATGAAAGCTCAGAAATGTCAACGTGTCATTGCAGATCATGGCAGTATAAAAAGTATTTGCTTGACAAAACTCAATCATTGCTAAGAACCAATGGAGGAAGTTCAAGGAGTGTTTAGGGGACATTTTCTAAACTAGAACATTTCTGAAAAATTTAAAAGGGGCTTGCCAAAGTGTGTGTGGTTTTCTGACCCAAATGTTAGGCTGTGATGAAAAGTTAGGTCTAGCAGGCCTGAAGTGTGACCATTAAAGCATAAAATGATTTCCAAAACAAATTGTTTATGTCATTCTGTGTTACATTTATAGAATTAGCGACAATGCAATGATTAATTAAAAAGCTATCTGTAGCATGTGGGCTATCATTAGCATACTGACTAACATTGACTTACTTTGTCTACTATGTAAACAGCAGTGTATATGCTAAAATTAGCTCAAATACTGAGATTATCTAAAATTCTGTCAATGGCATGTGGGTTATCACTAGCATGTTCACTAACATTGACTTACTTCATTAAGTAAGGTAGTTAACATACACTGCCTGGCCAAAAAAAAAGTCGCCACCAAAAAATGGTCACACTCTCTAATATTTTGTTGGGCCGCCTTTAGCTTTGATTACAGCCCGCATT
>CAEGAE010062984.1:0-12606 GCA_903067095.1 Girardinus metallicus | reverse complement strand
TATTGTCAATGTGTTTCTTCCTATTGAGCAGTGAAAGTAAATAAAACATGTTACAATTCCTTTGCTTTAAGTATTTACTTACTGGAGGGTTTTTGTTTGTGCTGCAGAGCCACAGCTAACAGTTAGTAGCTAGCTCCTCACTTCACCGGCTCTATGGAGCCTGTGTTGTTCAGCGCTACTGTTGCTCCTCCTGCACACTGGACTGTGTGTAGGAGGAGCAACACACATTGTTCTAACAATAATGGAGGGGGGGGGCACCCAAAAATTAATTCTTATTTTTTTCTTGGATGAATGGCAGATTTACTTCGTTCTTTGTTTCTATTGCCTTTTTTATATTGATATTGTTTAAATACAAGGGTTTCTTTCATGATTTCTTTTGGGGGGACAATTCCAGACTTTTCCAAGATGGGGGGTCCGGACCCCCCGACCCTCCAGGATTTACGCCTATGACCAGAACACCAACATGTTGTTCGGTAAAGAGATTTTCTTTCCTGGGAAACAGCTCCATACTGTATGTATCTTACTGCATGAAAAACATTGTTGTTTAGGATTTATGGCATGTCTGAAATGCTTAATGTATTCATCCGGCAGCATATTCTTGCTACTGACAGAGCCTATCTAATTAATGTAAATTTTCTCTATGTGAAGCCAAGTTTGCAAAGAGTTGATAAGTCAGCTTAACTGTGATATGATCAGGTTTGCTCCAGGATATATGTATGACGCATAGCAAAGCTGAAAGTGTCTAAACACATCAAGAACTTCTTTACTGTGTCCAGCTTTCACTGAAAGCATTTCATCTGTACTGAGTGCCATTATGTACTTTAATAACTAAGGGTTTTCTCTGAATCACTGGAATATGAGTTCTCTTCTATCTCAAACCACTAAAGAGACACAGATGATGTACACAAAGGTTGCTATTTCCCAAGTCAAAGAATATGTAGAATGTGAAGTACCGTGCAAATGTTTGAAACCACCACTGATGTCCAAACTACCAACTACCTTTATCCATGACATGGAGAAGGACCGCTGCCTACCCCCAGTGGTCAAAGGACACAACAGGATTAATTAGAATTCAAGATAAACAGAAATCCTGCAGATATTGGCAAACCAATAGTTAGAAGACAACTATTTTTCTGTGTCCCTGCTGTTTTCAGACACATTTCAGTGAAAACAGCGAACAACAGAAGGTTGTTGAAAACGGTTGAAGAGCATTAGTTGACCCAACGTAAGATAGTAAAAAAATAAATAAATTCATGAATCAAAATATGTATGGCACATTTCAGCAACAATAAGGCGACTTGTTGTTGTGGTTTATGATGTAAAGCAGCTCAATGTGCTTCACATCAGAAAACCACAAAAATCAACTATTGAAACTTTACATTTTTCCAAGTGCCATCTGCGCACATCAAAATGTTGGTTAGTGTTTCATTTCTTATGGTTCAAAAGCTACTCTAAGCAGGTGGGTTTGAGTCTAGATTTAAAGGAACTCAGTGTTTTGAAACTTCCACAGGTAAGACATATGGATAAGAAATCTGCTGAGTAAGCAGAGTGTAAGTAGCATCGATGTGTGCATGCTCATTACCACAAGATAGGACAGATTGATGGGTGGCAGAAATAGTAAGAACACCGGCTCTAAGAGCCGAAACGTTCATGACCCACCCATCACTAGTGGTCAGGTCGAGTTAAAGTAGTGTTGCCAGCTGAGAAACTCTGGCTGCGTTTACACAGCAAGTCTCAATTCAGATTTCTTTCCAGATTTTTTATTTTTTGTTTGCATGGTTGTTCAGACTATTAATTAAATGTGACCACAATCAGGTATCTGTGTGAACGGTTTGCGACCCCTAAGCAGAAGAACGTTGACAGTCAGTCATCTTGCAGCAAACCGCCTGCAGTCAGAGCAGAGTGCAGACTCATTCCACGCTGCGTCCACATTGCAAATGAATGATGCATGTGCAAGGCTGAAAAGCGCTATCAATCATTGCTCGTGTAGCAGGTGTGCAAAAAATGTTTATAATTCATCCCAAATCCAATCTAATTATCCATCTGTAGCCGGATCCCTTCTGTGTTGTGTTGGTTTTATTTAAAAATTATGTCATGACAAAGGTTTTCTTTGGAATTGGTCGTTTGTTGGTTTATTCTCCAACATGTTGAAGGACAACATGACAAAAGGCCAGGCGTAGCAGGTGACCATGTCGCAAACTTTAAAAAACAGAAAAAAAAAAACATTTTATACACATGACATACCTGACAGGAACAACAAACAAAAGACAATCATGTTATGGACTGTTTGCTCGTAAATTCCTGCTTCTCTGCAATCATAAGTTCACTTCAATATTTGCATTATGGAATAGATTTATTCATAACAATAGTGATGATAACAAAAAAATAACTTAATTAATCCATAAATAAACTGGATGTGTTTAGATAAAAATAAATAAACACTCACCTCTCCCACAGGACAACATTTCAAACGGGGAGGGTCTAACAACAATACCACAAAATAAGAAATGAAGAAGAGAGGCTCCTGATCTTAAAGTCACACAGTTAAAACAATGACAGAGTTTCCAAAGGTGTTACAGTCAGGTAAAAAAGAACAAAGCGAATAACCGAAAAAAAAAAAAAAAAAACATTTTGTGCAATTATATTAAAAGAAAAATACAACCTGCTTACACACGTATGTTCATATATTGTACTTTATTTTGGTGGAGAAGCTTTTATTTTCTTACTTCATGTTGTCTTGTGACTTCCTGTGTGTTCAGCTGCCCTCCTCAGTTTGTGCTGAGCTGCACTGGGGAGAGGTGAGTGTGCACCACTGTCTTCTGTTTATGTGTCAAAATTCTAAATTTGTCCTGAAACTTAAGTTTGGTAAACTCACATCTTGTTTTATATTGTTGTTCATTTAATTCAAGTTGGCTGAGATGTGTTTTACAGCGCTTTATTAAGTGTTGTTCAGCTTCACTTCCCACATTAACGGCATTCATCAGGTCCCACCATGCCAAAGTGATTCTGTAATTCTTTTTATTCTCATTGAAGGTGTGCATGTAGAAGCTTAAACTGCACTGCTGAAAATATTCTTATTTCGAACAGAACAAATCTGCCCTGTAGACTGCAGCACTTCTGTATCTTCTGTTTCTTTGGCCAACACTCACACACAGTAGGTGAATCAGATGAGGTCGTCTGCACTCGCAATTTCAACTCTTGATTCTCCAGGGAGCTGTTGTTTTCTTTTCCCCTCATATCCTAGCAATTTACAGTAGGTCTGAATACTTTTGGATATTCTCTTTTCTGAAAATGTATGTCAGAATTAGAAATTGTTTCTTGTTAAAGTCACCACTTAATATTTAATAGTCTAGGAATTTACAGTGTACATAACCCGTCCAACCCCCTTCAATTTTGATGGAGTTACCAATCAATACAGAGGCAGCAAAACCAGGTTCATGATTCAAAAATGTTACTGGATACTTAGAAAACTCACATACACACTAACACCGGACAAGCAAAGGCACGTATATTAAATTACCATTGAATTCTGTCCCTAAATGATCCCATTATTCTTCTGCCTCAGAACAATTACATCCACTGAACGAATTCAAAGACTCAAATGAAGTGTAACAGGAGATCAGAAACAGTTTCTGCTCGTCTCCCGGGACGGCAAAAAAGGCTTCTCGAAAAACCTCTCAATCCGCTGCTCTTCCATGCTTACCGATGCATTGAGAATAAAGGATAAATGTTTAAACTGAAGTGTTTTGATCTGTCTGGACCAACCTTGTAATTTAGTTTAGTATCTCTGAACCTTCAGGCTTCATATTGAAACGTCATAAAACTCTTTGTGGTTTGTCTTTTTTGCATGCCCTCTTTTTAAGTTTCTCTTTGTCTGAGTAAAACCTGACAACCAATATGGTTGATTTATATTTGTAATCAAAGTTATTTTGGTTATTTTTAGGGTGTTTTCACACTTGACAGTCCGGTAGACTTAGTTCGATTGGGGACTAAAATTGCAACATTTATTAAATTTTTTGGCTGCTGTGGTTCGTCTTCATCATTTCTAACATAACACCAGCGCTAACCCACAGAGCGCTGTAGTTAGCTTCCTGCTTTTAGAGCAGCGTCTGGTCTGTTTGAATTAGATCAGTGTCAGAGTTCAATTCAATCTGAACCGAGGTCGAGGTTTTTAGGCAGATCAGAGTTCGCTGTTTTAGTCAGTATTAGAGTTTGATTCCCACCTCACCAAACAGACCGTACAAACAAACTAGAGTCGATTAAAGCGGACTAAACAGGGGTGGTGTGAATGCACCCTTAATAATTGAGGTGACTAAAAATATCTTTGTATTTTTTTATCCTGCCCTCCACTCTAGGACCAGAGTGAGATTTTATGGGATTTGAGTTTTTAAAAGTAGGGCAGGGCCTATTTGGTCTGGGACAGCATGTGGTGGATAAGGAGGTTTAGCGCTGGCTGCTGCAAGTGCACTTTCAATAATTTTAAATCAAGTGTTTTTCAGTTTTGATTATGATGTGCTTACTCATATGCCTTGCAGTTTTTAGATGCCTCTAATCTTCAAAAAAAAAGAGAGGGTTTTCTTGGGCTTGGAGCATAGTTTGGAGCATGCTACCGATGGTTGAAACAGTTTAATTTCAGTTATTTTGCTGATGAAGGCAAAAGTCAAAACTGAGGCAGTAGGCTAAGAATTGCTGCTCCTCCTTTGTTCTGTTGCAACCATCTGAAGCCTTCACAGCGAGGCTGAATGTACACCAAAATTAAACCATACTGCTAATTCACAGTGGTGGACACTGCTTGCTGATAAGGTGGCCTCTGAATGCATTGGATTTTATTTAAAGGACAAAAGAGTCAAAAAGATTTAATTTGTAGCATTTTTAAAAAAGAAAATAAAAAATTATAATAGAATACATTTTGTGATATGGATTTTTCTTGGAAGTATGTATTTGAAATTGAGAATCTCTAGCAACCCACAGTATAGTTTCTGATCCTTTACTGTGCCAAATTTCATCCCCAAAAAATGAAGCACAAAAATTTTGGAAAGCTATTGCTTGATAAAAGTCCAGGCGAACATTCCATATGTGTCATTTTTGGACATATTAGCACTATGTGTGCATTTACAAATTTCTTTCTCTTTTTTATTTATTTTATTTTTATTTATTACCAATTTAAATATTGCTATAAATATTCTTTGTAATTAGTAATAGTTTTTAAAAAAAATATAACAGTCAAGTGCTGCTAGAAAGTACTCTCTAGTGTACTCTGGTCATAAAAGTATTGGAGTCAGATGCCAAGTGCTGCAGGGCAGTTTATCTGTAGCCCATGGGTTGATTTGGATCATGGCCACATCAAATAGACAATAGAATCAGAGAGAGTTTACAAAATCACAAAGCAGCATCATTTCCCAATGACAATGAGGGAAAATGTATTTACGCAGATAAGGGAAAGCCCCAGCTTTCTACAAAAAAGTTGAAAACCGTGAGACAGTGTGACACAAGGACAATGGATTTGGTCATGGTGGTCATGTGGGTTACACTACGGCCTGTGATAAAATGTTAGCTTTGATGGGCGCCTGAAGATCTATGGGCTGGTTTACGCAGCTTCTTAGTTCATTTGTGCCTTGATCTGCTCTAAATGTGATCAGCACTACACAGTGTTTTAAGATCCATTGGCTCATTACTGAACTGGAATTTAACAGATGTGCAAAATATTTATATTTATTTCCAGTATTTTTTGGTTTGTTGTTTTTAAGATTATAGTTGTGTGTTTAAGCATTGTTAATGTCTTCCAGTAGCATATTTGCCCAGTAATATTTTTACATTTTCTGTCAACGTAAAATTTTTTTAATACAAAAAACACGGTGGGCCGCTGGTGGACCACCTGGCGCCCTGACCAACCAGGCTTTTTTGGGGGAAACCCTGGGCATGTATCTGATCTCAGCCAGTGGTCGGGCTCCCTGCTGCTGAATGTTAATCACTTAAGCTTCTTGTCACTTCCACAATCTTTTCTCTCAGTTATTCCCTGGATGTTTCTATTGCCATGTAACTTGCCAGCTATTTTTGTACTGCAGCCTGCCAGCCTTTTGTTTAAATGTTGGAGATGGCAACAATGAGGACTGACAGGGTAGAGAAAAACACACTATTGATTCAACGTATCTCTTACGGCTTTTCAATAGCTTTTAAGTACTCATGGCGCCTCTGAGGGTGTGGAGTTGTTCAGGGTATCACTTAATCCCAGACAGCAGCCATTGTGTAATGTAGAAATAGGATGTCTTTTTTTTTTTTTTTTTGTCATGAAATAAAACAATAACAAAGGTTGAAGTTTTGCAGCCCTATTGAGTCTTGGGTTTTATTAATGTTTTTGTCAAGATAAATGGTATTCTGTAACAGCTATTAGAACATATTAAAGTTAAATGTAATATCACTGTGGTGGACATTTGTATTTAGTACTAAGACACATTACAGTTATCACAGACTCCAAAGAGGGAAAAAAAGAAGACAGACTTAAAGTCAATACCTCAAAGAGAATGTTCTGCTGCCATTATTCTGTAGGGCTTATTCCTTTAATCTTGTCATGCCTGTTTGAAAAACTACTTGTGAGAGAGCAGATTGTAATAAAAAGAATAAAGATTGTAAATCATTACCTCAAAATGAAACATTTGAAGTACTGATTTTATGTTAGGAGGAAATTCCTATGAAACAAAGTTTACGCCTAAGCAACACTGCAATGCTTATGTCCTCGACAATACGACAGAATATATTGTATACTATATGCTTACAGATGAGTCAGTTGGGAGTACTGTTAGTTTATAAATCACTGAACAGCTGAGAACCACAATATATTAAAGATCTGCTGTTATATCACACATCCAGACCTCTAGGATATAAAAGACATAATATATTCATTGACATGCAGCTACATTTTTAGCTTGTATGCAGTATTTTCCCCCTTTTATTAGATGTTTTTTTTCTCTTTCCTTATTTACATGAAACCACCATTAAAACAAAAACACTCTTTTGTTCATAAAAACTGAATATTCAGAGGTTGGTAGTAACTAATTACTTTTACTCAGTTACATTTATTTGGGTAAGTTTTTTTTGTAACTTAAGTAATATTACTATGAAGTATTCCTACTATTACTTGAGGAAACTTTACTGTACCCACTGTAAGTACTTTTATTCAATGAAAAACAAACCTTTTAGCCAAAAATGTGACAGATTCATGTCTACAGTTTATGTTAAAGTGAGAATTCCTGTTTGAACACTGTCGTTGTTGTTCTGGTGTCCCTTTCTGAAGATAAAAAAGAAATAATAAACTGTATTGTCACTGTCATTTTACCATATTGTGACATAAATATACATTACCTGCTGTATTAGTTTAATAAGTTTTATATAAATAGAACAAAAAAATGATTGCTCTGTCTTAATTTATGTTATTTTTGTACTATTGTTTTTCATTTTAAAGAGCACGTTTTTCATTTTAGTCTTTAAAATACCAAATTTTGCACATAACTTCATTTTCTGTCTCTCTGATGACACAAAACATGAAATCGGGTGTTCTGTTCAGTTAATTAGCACTTATGTAATCATTTTTCCAAATATTTTTTTTTACTCTCACTTGAGTAATTTCTCTTAGTTGAGTAAAAGTATGTTGAAGTAGGGAAACTGAAACAGAATTTTGGTTACTCTACCCACCTCTGATAAAATTACAATCATTTCTGAATATACCCCATTCTAAAAGCAGGAAAATATTAAGAAGAATCTACAAAGCGAAATTGGACAAATAAGCAAAAGTAAATATTAATACTACATTGCATAAAAAAGTTCAGTATATTCGGTGTAATTTGGACATTACTATGGTTTACATTAACACAACCTTGTAAGCAGACTATTAAATCCTTCTATATTTTACATGACAGTCTGAAAGTAAAGTGGATTGTGTGGATTTTCCTCTAGCTGTTCTACATGCTGTGATGTGATAGTCATGTATCCCCAAATGTCTAAATGCATTATGATGGCAGCTTAACACCTTGTTGCACTTAAGGGGCTCATAAAAAATGTCCTAACTTTACTGAAACCTCAAAGTCTCCATCAAATGGAAAACAGACAAGCATGTGGGATTTTCATTAGTTGTGCAAACTCTTAAATTCTCCACTGTACCTTTAAAGAGGACACCATCATGTTCCACATGTCAATTCCCATCTCCTTTAAGCCCTTTAATGACTTGAACTTTTATTTGTTTGAATGGAACATCTAGAAAAAAATGTTCTGCCAGCAAGATGGCAAAGCCATTTCTCTTATAGGTTCTTCTTCAGCCAGGCTTTATGGAGAAATAGAACTCGTGGGAGACCCCGTGCCCCATGAGGGATGATGGTGGAGAGGCCACAATGTTACAAGTTCATTTATGGAAGCCTATTGAATTGGTTTCCTGCAGCTAAGCAGTGTGAACATCTGCACATGTAGTTTTCTATATTCCACATCATACAGTACCGCTACATGAAATTTGAGGGATCAGAAGTTTTTCTTGGCAGTTGTGTTTCTCACAATGACACAAGCAAGATGAAGAGTCTGTGATGATGTTTGTGGTTGCAGCAGACAGGAGTGGTGGGACTGAAGTCCAAAATATAATAAATAATAAATGAAGAACAGAACTTACAAAACTGCAGGATCGAACAAAAAGTAATCCAAAATAAGGCCAGGTGGGAGACACAGGGTGCTTGAGAAATATGGGGGACTGACTGAGAGTGAGCAGCTTAAAATACTGGGGGAGGTGAATGTGGAACAAAGACCTGCGGCTTCATGTATAAAATAGTGCGCAGATTTCAGACTAAAAATTTAGAAAACTGTGGCGCACAAAACAAACTGTGGCGCATAAAACCTTGCACACGCACACCCCTGCACACAATCCCTATTCACTGTGTGAACAACTATTAGGCAAGTTTTAGCTTTGACCACATTATCATTTTTATGCATATTTTCCAACTCCAAACTGTATAAACTGGAATGCTTGTTGAATATAAACATATCAGCTGAGGAGGGAGGGAGGGTGGGGCCTACAGAGATCAATACAGGCGTGAATAATTAGGCAGCTTCTTTTCCTCAGCAAAAATGGGCCAAAAAAGGCTCACATTTTCACAGCTAGCAAAAAGTTTGCGTATATTTACACAAACTTTCACATCACTTTAATTTTTATACATGCCGATTTGATGTGTCACACATTTTTTTTGTGCGTACACACACTTTATACATGAGGCCGCTGGACTGATGAGGTAACTGATTGCAGGTGCTAGTTGAAGGAGAAGGAGAAGGTAGGTGGCACAGGGGGTGAGGAAGACTACACAAGGAAACAGGACAATTTGACTAAAGAAACATAAAAACCAGTGACAAAGAATAACTATAAGAAATAAACTTAGCAAAAAAAAAAAACAACAACTAAGAACTGAACTAAAGGAAAACAGGAACAGGACAGATCTAACCACAATAAGAAAGTAACACAAAATAAACTAGAATGAAATCAAACTACCAAAACAACTCAATAACCTGGGATCCCAACAGAATCTCAACAATTAGTGAGGCCACTAATTTGGTCTAATTCGCATTGACAAGGGGATATTAAATTGATTTATTGTGTATCATTATTCAGGTGAAATAATGGTCTTTGACAAAATGTACATAAAGAATCAGATATGGATCGCTCAGGGAAGTAAAATAATTGTTGAGGTTCAGCATGTCACTGGGAACTAAAGAAAATGCAAAAAATTATGGAGAGTTCTTTGTATCATATTCAAAAGCAAAATGCAAGTGGATTGCCTTTGCCTTGGTATGTGCTGTGCTTGTCCCTTTGGTGATGACAAACAGCCTGTACTAGAATGCCCTGGACTCATTTGTCAAATTTGTTCTGACATCTGAAATGCTTCAGCTTTCAGGCCTGATAAGAACTGTGGTGTAATCTGTCTTGGAGTCAGTTCACAAACAATATGGTTGACTGTATGCTTTTCATCACCTTGAATGGATGTGTGATGGAGGAAAAAAACCTGTACAATCTGAAGGCTCCAGGCGTTTAATGCCAGCCCATTTGTTTGGGCCAGAAACATTATTCATCAATAGTCACCATGTCTCCAGATATTACTGGTGTACAAGAAATAACCTCTAGAGATTGAAGTTCTTTTTTCTTTTTCTTTTTTTTTGTCCAGGAACTGACTTAAATTCTGGAAATGAAAATGATAAAGTTATGAACAGAAGCAGCTGAGTGTAACTCTGACTCTGCTGGTTTGGCTTTCCATGTTAGTTGGCTTACCATGTGAGTTTCCATTTTCTCATTTGTAGCAGGACTGTTCCTAGGAAGCCAGAACCAAACGAGGAGAAGCAGCATTCAGCTTCTATGCACCACAAATCTGGAAAAAACTTCCAGAAAACTGTAAAACAGCTGAAACACTGACTTTCTTTAAATCTCGACTAAACACCAGAGTAGTATTTGAAACATAATCAATTACAAATTTAATGATGGATCTTGACTTAATGTAATGTTTCGATTGTTGATTCTATGTTGCATGACTTTGCCTTGCTGCTGAAATGTGCTATACAAATAAAATTTGATTTGATTTGAAGCAGTTGGTGATTGCAGGGTTGCAGTGGAACAGAGACCAAAATTTAGATAGCTGTTTGATGACGTGGCTAGTAGAGGGAGGACAGGATGCCCTTTCGGGTGAGGGAATGGATGGGGTGAATAATCAGGCAAGTAGAACCAGCTTCTCTTTGAAAGGAGTTTTCAGAGTGTGGTTGCTATGGTGCAAAAGTGCAAGGTAACTGCTACATTTATGTGCAATTTATCTATACTTTGTACTTTAAGTTGTTTACAAAACCTACACACAGTGTAAACTTACTTTGGTTTATGTTCAAGACATAAACCAATGTAAACATTCTGAATAATATTTTAACAAATGTTGTTAATATCAGTTTTATCCGTGTCCTTTGAGTAAAAAAAAAAAAAACATATTATAGTTATTGGACTTTTTATTATTTTCCCCCTTTGCCATCAACAAAAATTGTGGAAAAAAAGTAAAAGTGGACCTTACATCAAAACCTTCTGTACATATTCTGTACAGACACTCATTCTGTGTGGGTGGGCACATGTATGGCACTGGTCAGTTTACTTTTGTTTTATTTGCTGGCTTGGCGCCTTTTCTGCAAGTTAAATGTCACTATGCACTGAAGGTCGTTAAAAATGAACAAGCAGAGTTTTAACCCCACAATTGTAAGAGGGGTTGATTGGACACTGAGCTTTTTACCTTGTGTGTGGTTCTGGTGGGGTCAAACTAACACTGTTTTTTTTTTTTTTTTTGTAAACTGAAGAGATATTGGGACACCCCCATCACTACTCCACTGACCGACCGTGACATCTGCCACACTCTTCCTGAGCGTCGCAATAAGACCAAAGAGAGTAAAACAGTAAAATCTAGTTGAAAAGTTTGCCAGAAAGAGTAGAAATGAAGCAAATATTGTTGCTTCACTTCCTCTTCCTCTGGAAGTCTCAGACACAACACTTCAGCCTGGGAATCTACATCCTGCTGCTCCCACGGATCACCTTTCCTAAAGAGAGGAAAGGTATGCAGGCATGGAAGTGTGCGTTACTATCGCTCTGCTCTCTTTGGCCCTTGTAAAAGACAAAAAGTTTCTTGGAAAGTCACTGACTCTTGGGATGTTCTAAAACAAGAGAAATATTAACAAGACACCTGAATTGCCACAACCAAAAGAACAATAAGGATGAGATGTGAGAATATGTGATCCTAATTGTCCAACTGAAGAAGGAATACAAAATACAGCCCAGGATGTATTCATTTGTCAGTAACACATATTGCTAACATTGTGTCTGAGCAGGGTTTAGTTCCCTTTTTGTTGTGAAATGACCCTCAGGAGTTAGCTTCATTGAGAAAACAGAGACGGTCATAATTTGAATGGATAGGCTGTCATCTTGTTAGACTGCCTGAAAATAAGCACAATACAGGCCATGTAGATTGTCTCCTGGTTTCTGCAGAGCTTCTCTTTGAGACTTTGTTTTGGCCATCTATGAGGAATAAGATACTCTGTAACAAGAATGCAAAGTAGAATAACTATCACAATCACATAGCAATTTAAATCGTCTAGCAGCAGTTTAATCTGACTGACTTGCTTAAGCATTTTATACACCAGTATGCATCAAATTCAGCCAAACTTCCTGGGTTCAGTGTCCGCTAACATTGATCATTTAGGAGCTGGGTGTCTAAGTTGCATAGCATGAAGAATACATGAAAATGTTTTATTTTGTTTTCAGTACTATAATGTAGCCTCACTGATAGAGCCATAAGTGATGGAGGTGGTGTTGGGATGCAGTGCCTGGGAAAGTAGGAAGATGACAACAGACAAACATTGGATCTCACAAACAATATGTAACATCAAAACTGAGTAGCAAAGTAAGTAAAGGCAACTACTAACCTTGGTTCACAAAAAAATAAAGATGTAAAGCTGTTATCTACATGCTCTCTTGGTTTCTTTTTCATAACCCCAAATTGCCTACCGATCTGCGTATCGGTGTATGAATGTGTGAGCGTTTGTGTGAGCGAATGGGTGAATGAC
>CAEGAE010062979.1:0-17149 GCA_903067095.1 Girardinus metallicus | reverse complement strand
ACGTAACGTTAAATTTTCTGTTTTTTTTCTTTTTTTTTGGTTTTTTTTTGTGTGTGTGGGGGTGGGGGGGGGGGGGGGGGGGGAGGGGGTGGAACGAATCCTTTTCTGTTCCTATTTCGAGGTGTACCAAAATTATGAAACACTTCATTGAGCAGACATTCAAGTTACAGTGCTGTTCTTGTTTTGTATTGCCTTCGAATGTCTCTCCACAAGTTTTTTTTTGTTTGTTTGTTTTTTTTGGATCTGGTGGAAGACCGGAAGCTCAATTTCTTTTCCTTTAAATGGACCGAATCAGTCTTCGGTCACAGTGACGACATTACGGCACTAGCACGCTTTAAGGAACTTGCTGGCTGGTGAACTAGTGCTCAGGCGAATGAGAACATGAAACCACGACAATGAAATGACCTGTACAATATTGCTGTTATGTTCGGAAATGCACGTTTTCGTTTTAAATACACATTTAAAAAGGCCTTTTTCTTTTTCTTTTTTTGTCTTTTTGCTCCCAAAGGAGGTGACGTCACCGCCGGCGCGATGAACCACAGAGCAATTAAGACAGAACAGAAGGCTGAGAGGGGCTTACAGCAGTCACGATGTAGGCATGGACCGACTTCAGATTAAAAAGGAAAAAAAAAGATATCAATTCACACAAAACCTCCCTCCCCCACCTGTTGCTGCACACTGAAAGTCAGGCTGGTTAAAAGGAGGCGATTTACTTCACTTATTAAAAAGAATAAGCAACACATTTGGCTGGAGACCTTTCTATTCCAGAAAACGCGTACAGCTATGGAGTGCAAAGGCATCAGTTTCTGTTACGAGTTCAAAAGCACAACATTTTCCCACCTTACAGTTTCTGCACTAAATCTTTAGGTTCAGAAGTGACCCACCTGCTGCTGCACACTGACAGTCAGCTGGCTGAAAGGCCATTTTATTGCGCTTACATCTGCTGTAGTAGAACAAGCAGTAGCTACAAAGCTAGTTAGCCGTTTTTTTGTGTGTTTTAAGATAAAAAAATGCCAAAGGGAATAATGTTTGTTGATTTGAGTGCTTGGAGCCTACAATTTAATTTATTTCTATTTTATTTTGTATTTTTGCTTAAGTCTATGAAACAAAATCAAATTGGAAAAGAAAAAAAAAATGCTACAGCGCTTAGGGAAAAATATTGCACTTTTTTTTTTGTTTTCAAGATTTTACCATCTACAATTAAACAAAATTTTTCATATCCATTGTAAGTTGAGCCTTAAAGTTATCTCATAATACTGCCAACATGCTTCTTCTGACTGGCAGTAATTTTAACTTTTAGTCACCAAAAATAAAATATCAAAATACCAATGCAAACCAGAAACTATAAGAAGGGCTTGGTTGTTGTAAAATCCGCTTTAGAAAAGGTAAAGAAATACTCAAGTTAAAATTTTATTAAAAATAAACTTTTTTTTTTTTTACTTAAGCTTTGAACATTGTTTCATTATCTGTTAGGAGATCTCATTTCAAACCAGATAAAACATGTTAAACCTTAAACATTTTGGGGCTTACCTGAAAAAATTAACTACTAGCCACATCGCTGTCAAATTTCAAAAATTATTTTGAGCATTAATATAGAGCAAATGGTGAAAATAATGAGGAAACAAAAAACAAAAAAACATTGCATTTTCAGACCAGAAAAAACACACAAAGGATTTTATGTTCATTTTTTACCAGTAGAGTTAGGAAGAGTTCAGAAAACCATATCTGGTGGGAAAATCTGGCATTTGCTCTTGTTGATCAGTACCTTATGAAGTAAATCAAGACGTGGTGACGTTTGATTTCCTGAATAGAAAGGCTTCCGTTCAGACGTAGAAGCAGACAAAGTCAATTATTCCAGTTCTTCCCGTTTTAAATGGGAGTAAATTTGAAATCTTTTTGTAAATATTGTGACGGTTTTTTTTCCTCGAGGTTGTCACACCGGCCCATGCCTACCTGGGAGAGATTGTCCCAACCGTGGCAGCAGTAGAACAATATTGAAACAAAAACAAGAAGAGTAGGGATCTTTGTATTTGTACACCACAAAAAAAAAAGAACAAAACAGGAAGGCTTCAGGAGAAGAAGAAGGCTGCTTTTGCAGGGAGGGTGAAGCCGCAGCGATGAGCTCAGAGACAGCAGAGCTCCTGTGATAAGCAGCGAGGCATTAGTTTGTGCTACGCACAGCTTCTTCCAAGGTGAGTAAACAGCATATAAGAAAAAGGTGAACTTTTTTTTTTTTCTCCCCCGTCGTTTTGCAGTAAGGCCACATCAAATTGAAAAGGTGTCCATCGTTTTGTGTGTGTGTGTGTTTTTTTTTTTTCTCTTTCTTTCTTTTCCTTCTTCTTTTTGGAAAACTACCGGATATAAGCAGAGCACGTGCTGGAAGACGCCTCGCCGGGTGCAGTGAGCAACAGATATTAGATATGTGACTGGTCTGACTGTGTGCACAGTAAGAATATACAGTACTAAGGCTTACTAACGCTTATTACATGAGTTTGACTTGTTTTTGTAACCAAGAAAGTCTTTTTTTTTTTTTTCCCTTCCTTTTTCTTCTCCACATATTCTGCAGATGTTGCTATGGCTCCGTGTGAGACGTACTGAAGCGTTTGCGAGCCAGGAGACGCGGCGAGCACACAGAGTATTGCAGGCAAGGCAAAAGGCGATGCTTAAAGCTTTTTCTTTTTAAAGACTTCATAAAAACCAAAAAGGATAAAAAATATAGGCCCCTCTGAGGTCGTCCCCAACCCCCCCCCCCCAATAAAAACAAACATAATAAAAAGCAACCTTCGCTTATGTTAATAAAAAAACCCAAACTTCAAAAATTTTTTTATATTTTCCACCCAACCAAAAAAAAAAAGAAAAAAACAAAATAAAATAATAATAAAAAAAAAAAAAAACAATCCAAAGACTGAGAAGCAGGCGTTTGTTGTAACATAAAAGGTTTGGGAGTTTGGACCTCAAACAGGGGGTAAGGAGAAACAAAGCCCAAAAGCTCAGAGAAGGAATAGAAACTATTTGGTAACAAAAGTGTACTATATGTTTAATACAAAAAAAGGTATGGAGAAAAATGTACCTTTACTAAAGCTTATACAAGATCCTTGGTCCATAAAAACTATGTTATCGTCACGTTTTTGTGTGTCCCTCTGCGTCCTGCGACAACAACAATACGCCCAGCCGAGGCTCGTGGGAGTTGATCAGTGTGAATCCAGGGGGGCCGACGACGGACCGATCCGTTCAGGTTGTTGTCGGCGTTGCGTTCAGGGTGGATGTATTGTTGTCGTCGTCGTTTCTCACAGCTGAAGGAAGGTGCTGGTGCTCTGAGCCTGCAAGAACGTCACTCATTCCAAACACCAGGATTAAATAGGCAGGTCCCTAAAGTTAACCGCGGGAGACGGAGCTCTTCTGCTTATTCCCGTTGGCTGACACCTCGGTGATGTCACTCCTTCAGTTTTGCTCCTTTTGTTTGTATCCCAGCTAAACACGCAGCACTCTACGATGAGTCAAAGTTTGGGTTTAATTCCTATAGTCTGTCATGTATATACCCCAAGGTGTGTTTTGCTCTCAAGGCATACTGTGTGTGCGTTAGGACACCACGGTGGCGGCGGAGGACGAGGACGTGACCCCGGCGCCGGGGGTGCTGTTGGGGCCGTAGACCCCGGGGGCGGCGGCCTCCTGGCTGCTGTTGCTGTGCAGGCTGGCGTTGCCGGCCCGCAGGATGGCGCCGGCGGCGCTGCAGTGCGGCCTCGGGCCGGGCTCGGGCGTGTAGGTGAAGGTCAGCGTGGTGGAGTAGATGATGCCGTCGTTCCTCACCAGCGTGACGGGAACCTGGACGGGCTGCCGCACCCAGCGCCAGCCCTCGCGGAAGGCCGAGATGTCGGGCACCACGCACAGCATGCTCTCCGCACACCTGCAGGGGGCGCACAACAGGAAGTTATGGACCCGAAATTTGGGTTATTTTCCTTGATGTTCGGCTTCCACGCCGCGTTTCATAGGGCTGCAACTAACATTCATTTTATTGTAAATCGATCTGGAATCTGTTTAATATTTTTTTTTTAAATAACCAACTCAGCTGCACATTAGTCTGGACTGGAAACTGTTTTTATAACCTCACAGTGGAAGATGCCTCTTCTGAGATTTTATAGTTTTTATGCTTTGTACAGCGCTTTGGTGCAGTCTCAAGTTGTTTTTAAAAGTCTTACATAAATAAATTTGACTTTAGCATTGACATTATGGTGAAATTTTACCCCTACTGTACAGTATTTTATTTTGTACTCTACTTTATACTCTTTGTGTGAATCTATTTGCTCATATTTCCCGTCTCTTTGCTGCTGTTGCACAGAAATTTCCCCAATTTCTATGCAATAAAGCATATTTCTACGGTATCGATTATTCTGATCATTAATCAATTTGGTAAGTAAAGTGGTACATTCTACTGATTTTTCATGTAACCCTTTTTTTATTAAAACAAACAAATAATTCAAACCTTTTTAAAAACAAGAAAACAAACATCTTATTGCCTAAAATGCAGTCACAGCATTCCTCTGGTGAATTTGAACCAGGAGAAGCTGAAAGTGCAACTCGAGGAGTTTTGGATAAAACATATTTAAAGGCAGATGTACACAGCAAAATGCACACATTCTGTACAGTTTTGGGTTAATTACTGCTCCAAAGGCATTTAACTTTTTCAGCAAACTACCTTATTTTCTGAGTCTGTATGCTCCAGCTAATGATTAATTGATTACTAAATTAGCTGACGATTGTTTCATCAACTGGTTCATCATTTCAGCCTTAAAAATACTCTGCTCAGAAAAACACCAAGCGAGAACGCACCATGCAATGCTGTGTTGAGCCACTTATGACGGGTATAAATAGACGAGTAGATGGTTGAGAAATATTTTCTCTGTTGAGAAAATAAAGAAAGTAAAGTGGAGAAGTTCATCAGTCTGTAACAAGCACAGCGCGCGCGGCCTCGCTCCGCTCCCATCATTCACACATCCCAGACGATTTGCACTCGACTCGCCCTGCGGTTACAGCAAGCGACAAAATGGAACTGGAAGAGGTTAAGCAAAAGCTAACAATGGGAGAATTTACACTGCTAACTCAAATTATGGTCCAAATACGAAAACAGTAAAATCTTAATTAAAATCATATGCTGGGCTTACTTTGGGCTCGGCCCTATAATTAAAGTTTATCACTGGATTGTTTTTTAGGCCGAATCTAAACTAAAATATGCGACTTAATGAACAGAATGCAAAAATAGCAAACGATCCAGGGTTCATTCGCGTTTTCATGCAGACACATCCAGGCTTTCCACCACTCTTAACGAAAATGAAGGCGGACAGGCAGCCCCCAAGTTAGTTTCTTAGTGACACAAAAAAAGGAGAAAAGGGGAAATATGACACTAATATGCAAAACAGATTGCTTTCTTTTCCTATATTTTCACAGAAAGGCATCTCCAGAGTAACTCCCCTACATTAACGATTTACTCTCCTTTCTCCGGAAATCTGAACTTACATAAGAGGCTAAAAGTCCCCAAGGAGATTAAAGTCTGGTGGAGAGCGACATCAGGTCATTATTCTAGTATTTCTGAGGTTTTTGCAAGTGAATGGAACAGCAGACATGTGACTCGGTGCTATTCTTCATTATGGATATATTTATTTTTCTAAATCCTGAGCTCATCTTCTTACGCCGTTGCCTGATGGAGGCATCGCTCAGTGACGTTCTCACTCTGTTTGAAGCTGATATTTCACTTAAAGGACTCTAAGAAAGTCTTTTGCTTTTGTTTTTGCGTCTATGCTACACTTTAATATTTCAGATAATTCAATACATTTTAATACCAGGCAAAGATAACCTAAGTAAATACAAGACAGTTTTCAAAAACATGATTTGGAGCAATCCATCCAAACCACACCGCGCTGATCCCGTGTGAACATATAATTGCTTCCTTTTTAAATCATGAATTAACCAGGGTTAAAGCCTTTTTTTTTTTTTTTTTGGTTTCGTCTCACTGTCACGCTCAGGACAGAAAGTTGGCAAACTAACAGAACCCTGAAAACACAAAGCAGGCTTAAAGAACTAAAAAAAAAAAACAAGCGATAAAACGTTCAGTTGAAATGTTTCGCCTCATGAGAAAAAGCAGGAATAAGTTTTCCAGAATAGAAAGAAAGAAAGAAAGAAAGAAAGAAAGAAAGAAAGAAAGAAAGGAAGAAAGAAAAAAAGATTAAGCAAATCCTTCCAAATTCTGAGAAATTTCTTTGTCTTTTCTGTTTTGGAAAATGTATTTGTTGAGGTCATCAAGAGAGCCTTACATGCTCTAAACAGCAGCTTCAGAAGTTTTAAAATGGTCAACTTTGTGTCTGAATTCAGCGTGTTTACAAAGTAAACTTGAGCCGTTTCAGGGTATGTGCAGCTGATTAACGTACCGCGCTTTATTGGCTATTAAAACGCTTTTGTTTTGGTTTCGGCCAATAAGCTGGAAGTCTGACGCAAACGCATGGTCCATTAACATGTCTAAGACATCACTCAACGCAGACCTAAAATACTGGTGAAAAGAAAACGTCAGGTCTACTTATGTGGCATGCTACACTAATACTTGTTCATGGCCAGTTACAAAATATGTGAAATGGAGTCACTGACAGGGACAAGTCACCGTTTGGAAAGGGTTATAAACCCATTTCTAAGGCTTTGGCACTCCAGCGAACCACAGCATCCACAAACTTTTCATTGTTATAATTGGACAATGGAAGGTAAAAATATTTTTTGCCACAGTGTCGTCTTTTTTTTTTTTTTTTTTTTTTAACAGTAGGCAGGTATTCTTCAAAAAAGGGGCATTTTCTCTCTTCACAATCCAGAAAAGCAACAACTGACCTGTACATGGTTTCAGCCTCAACATCTCCGAACCAAACCCGCAAATTTGGTGTGAAGTTCTGCCCCGTCAGCTCCAGCATGGCAACATCCCCACCGCCGTTAAGCTGCAGGGGCGGACAAGACCAGACGAGTTCAAACACGTGAACCGATCGTCGCTGCGAAGACGTTCATTCTGAGAAAACACCGCCCGCGCCGAGGCTACCTGTAAGCTCTCTACCACAGGCACAGGGGTGACGGGTGAGTGGACGGGGCCCATGCCCTCGTAGAAAGTGTACTCTGCCTTGTCCGTGCTGATGATTGTCCAGGAGGCGCCGTCGTTGATCATCTCCTTGTTTGGTTCCTTTGGGCATGGAGTGGCCTGGCATGGAGGGTGGAGAAAGGTAAATGGGAATTCGAGAGATCTACTTGGTGTGATTTTTGACATTGTATGCAGAGGAAATAGTGGCACAGACTTGAAACTGGATGATCCTTTCTTGGGAAAGGCACAGGTACATGCGCTCCGTGTCCTTCAGGTAGAAGGCACACTTGTGCAGTTGGGAAACCGGGTCGTCGGCGTCCAGCAGGGCCGTCTGCTTGTCGACCTTTCGAATGATCTCATAGGAAAACAAACAGAAACGAGAAGATAAGCCGACCGAGGGATGGATGTTACGATAAAGCAGAGGGTTGGACGGGAAGTCAAGAGATCAAGGTCGAAGAAAAAGGACAACAAATCGAGACGTTTAAGAAAAAAAAAAAGATTACCTTTTGATTGCAAAAGTATTCAATACTGGTTAATGAGTTATACTGCTTGTCAGACTGCAACAACAATTTAATGTGTTTTATTAGGATTTTCGGTGATAGACCAACAAAATGTTGATCATAATTGTGAAAAGAAAGGAAAATAATATAAAAGTTTTACTTTTTGGTGGGTTTGTATTCTGTCCCAGTTAATTACTTGCAAAAAATAAAATAAAAAATTTCTGCTATTTTAGCTGCAAGCATTTTGAAACCCAAACTACTGGTTTTGAGGATCTAGAGACTGGAATCCTGATCAGTTCTTCTTCCAAAAAAGAAGGAAAAAAAAAAAGCTTGAACTCAGACTACATGAATATTTCCTAAAGGCATTAGTTCTTGGCTTTGACTAGGCAACTCTAACACCATTTTGCTGCATCTCTACCTGAAAGCTAGTGATGGTTGTCCTGCTGAAAGGTTTCTAATCTGACTTCTAATGTGGTTGCACTTGGTTTTATTTAGAGGCATCAGAATAAAGGGGACTATATACAAATGCAGGGCACACTTTTCAGGTTTTTATTAGAAAAACATTTTACAAACCATGTAAAGTTCCCTTCCACCTGACGATTATACACTGTTGTTCTATCATAAAACTCTGAAAACGAAGTGAAGTTTGTAGAGCTAATGTGATAAAATTGGAAAAGAAGTACAAATGGAACAAATACTTTTGAAAGGCAATGTAGGTCAGGAGAAAATGAGGTTAACAAACGTATAAATAGATGGAAGAAAAGACAAAATGTCAGCTCGCTGCTCAGAAGAACATGAGTCACAGCATGAGTGAAGAAAAACAAGGCTGACTTTGTGTAAGAATGATTATTTGAACGAAATAAAAGTCTAACGTTTATGCCAGAAGAGAAAAAGATCGACAGCTCTGTGCAGCCTGCTAATTAAAGAACAATGAGAAGATCTAGATTCCTCAGCGTGGAAAACAAAAAGAGGGTAAAAACTGTTTACAAATATATATATATGAAAGAACATAACATGATTTTGTGGGTACTGGCAGTCTGGTTTTGACGTGTTTGGACAGAGGCAGGACGGCAGCGTCACTCAGATTCCATTTGTCAGTGTTGGCGGAGGAACAGCAAATTGTTCGCCTGTTCCTGCTGCAGTTTGGTGCTTTTAATGTTTCCCCTGATCTCAATCATTGAGATGGTTATTATTTGCTATTATTATTTATTTTTACCAGTCTGGGCAGCGCCATGCCGGTGACCGAGCACACCAGCTTGACCGTCTGGCCGTAGTGGATGTAACCGTCTCTCACAGTGAACTCCTCTCCTTCTGACTCCTCGTCGTCCACTGGAAACGCAAAGAAACGACCAATCAGAGCTGCTTTATGTCCCCCCCACACACACACACACACTCACCAGTCAGTCACTTCAGTTCATCTCTCAGTGACATATCGTCACGTTTGGGTGAGGGCGACTCACACAGGTGGATGTAAAAAGCCCCCCACTGCTGGGAACTGGCGTGGAAGTTGCCCCCCTCCACGTGCAGGTAGCGCGTGCTGACCGTTTGGGAGCGCAGTCGGTTGAACAGCGCCACCTTGGTCCCTGATGCGATGCACACTGTGGGCGAGAACAGACAGGCTTACGTAAGGAGAACACGGCCTGCTGCACACCGGGTGACAAGAGGTGTAAAAACAACCAGGCAAGCAGCTACCGGACAGACACTGTAGAGTTAACCATGCTGCCCCCTGGTGGTTAATCTAACTTACTTTTTTTCCCCTAATTATCTCTTAATTATTTCTCTTTTTTTTTTAGGATACATTTTTAGTTTGAATTCCACACTTTACTTGAATTTAAATGTGCAAAATGCAGGACATTTAATGGGGGAAAACGTTCCAAAAGCAACCAATAAGGGTTCAGATAATAAAACTTGAATGAGAATTTTAAATTAAAGCACAAGTAATAGACTTAAATGTGTAATCACTGGTAATTTTTTAAAGAGGAGAAAATTAAGAAATTAGAATTCTAACTTTTTCCTTAAGAATTACTTTTCGCAATAAAAATAAGAAACGGCTCATGTTTATGTGTGAACATCAGCAGTTCACACACAAATATACGCTTATGAAAAGATTTACGACTCCTCTACTTCGTTAAGGAACAATCCGCCCAAACAGGTTCCTGTAATGGTGCCACAAACCTGGGAGAAAGTCTGGTCTGAACACAGGGCTGGTCCACCACACCTCCTGCCATGAATGCTAGTGGAAAGCACTAAAAGCTGCTAGAAAGAGGAGCTTGTTTTTACACTGGAAAAGCTCTGAGGCACTAAAGTGAATCATTGACAGGAAATGACGCTGAAGATGTAAATTTAAACTCAATGTTTGCATTTTACATTGTTAAAATGTCAAGAAAGTAATTAATCTAATTTTTTTTTTCCACCCTCATTTGAAATGCTTGTTAGGTGTTAAAATTCTGCGGTGCTGCGCCTAATAACATGTGACTCATTTTAATGTTTTTATTTGTATTTGTTTTAATACAGACAAAATGTTTATATAATATAATGTTTTTATTTGTAGCTACTAACTTACATAAATATGATCAGAAGAGAGTTTAATTTTGATGTTTGCTGCTAAGTAGAATAAAAAAAAATAGAATTTTATCTTTATTAGACAATTTATTAGATACATTTAAATAAATTTTGTAAAACTATTTGGCTCCAATACATTTAATTTTCTCAGATAAAACTTACTTTGGTGCACATTGTCTTAGGAAATGGATGACATAACACAGTCAGTTTGCATTCTGTAGATTTCCAACTAAAGTATACAGAAATGCAAGGCAATATTTTGAGGTAAAAGCAGTGAGAAACACTTGCCCTGTTCTGTTAGTTTTGACATCTATAAAGATAAAATCTAGCCAAAAAGGACAAAATAAGCTCTTGAAACCTGGAGTGCATTTCTAAAAAAATAAATGTTTTCTTCAGTCTGCAGGAGAAATCCCGAAACAAAGTGCTGACTTATTTTTGCTAGAAATGTAAAATATGTTTTAGTGTCAAATGTTTTACTAATCCAGATTTTGACGATTGTGCTCCAACTGTGAACCGACAGCGGACAAAGACACAAAAGAGGAAACTCGTCCAACTCACGGTCAGCGTTTTTGAGGGACTGCTTCTTTTTGGAGGGCTTGGAGATGACTTTGATCCTCTTGCTGAGGAAGACGCCAATGTCTGCGCTGTTGCCGTAGAACATCTTGACGGACAACATGAAGTGCTTTCTCTTGTCGGAGTCGGATATGTACAAGGTTTTGGCTGTGCAATAATTCTGTGGTGGAGAAGGAGGAGAAGTTGTGAATAATTTGATTAGTTTTGCTCAAAATGCAAAGTGAACTGATAGGTCAACGTCAGATTTATGCTTTTGTGTTCATTTATCTGCTGCTGGATGTTTAGATAAATCCACTGAAAGCTCACGTCGAATGTTTGTTTGTTCTGTTGTTCTGAATTTACTTAGAATCTCCTTTAATATAATTCGCTGCAAAAGCGAGTGAATCCACAATTCCTCTCAGAATCTTTCTAAGTCTAAATATTGGTTAATCCAACAAGGCTGTCAGATTGTGGCGACTGCAATTTGTCATGATTTGATTGATTTTGAGTGAGTATGCCTTCATTTCAGCTTGCACATATAAGGTGCACACTGTGCAAATTTGGAGGAATCCACCAGAAGTTGAAATACACAGAATAAAAAACACACATACAGCTTTTTTTTTTTTCCTCGCCATCTGAAGCTAAATTAAACCAAACGTCCCTTATTTTAGGTCAGTTGAAAATTACCAACATTATTTCTATTTGTTGAAACTCACAACAATGAATTGAATGCCATTATTGACAGTCGGCAACATTTCATTCCCCTTTTGGATGAGTGAAGTATTTTTGAACTGAACTTGAAATAATAATTTACTATCAAAAGAATTGGAAAGAATTTATTAATTTTGTGAGCAACTTGCTGGCACCGAATCAGACACATCTGTGTTTATTTTGCGGCCTGTAGCTGCTCAGCCATCTCCAGCTATGTCACATCCCTTCATCTTGACTGAAGGGATGTGAAGGAGAGGCTGTGACTCCGGAGTAAGCACTTTCTTCTGAGCGTCTTTGTGTGTAATTTGTACCTTTCCCTCTAGGTTGAGCTGCTGCATTTCTTGGTCGCTGTTGCCGATGCCAATGAAGGCACACGGCTGTGACTCGTGCTCAGTGCAGCCGTCTCTCTCCATCTGCTCCTTCTTTTTCTTCCAGCCGCTGCCCATCAGGTAGACACAGGGAGGAGGGCAGAAGAACCTGGAAACAATGAGGTGTGTGGCATGTTGCTTTTTGCTGTTTTATTTTTAAAAAGCAGCTCTGTTTCCAAGACAACCTTCTCTCAATATGCCTTGAGCTTTTAAGAATCAACATTTACTCACGTTTCAGCAATAAGAATAATTATTTTAACTCAAACACTTGACCGAAATCTTGAATTTCGGTCGAAATAAACCAAATATTGTGCATCCTAATTTACGCCAGTAGAGGGCAGCCTAGTGTCATCTCTCTGACAGTGGGGGAAAAAAAAAATTCTGGTTCAATATTTTTAGATGCAACTCTATTTCAAAAGTTATTGCACCTTGTGGTGTAGACACACACACAAAAAAAAACTAAATTTCAAAACTAAAATTTAGACATTTTAGTCCTTCACAAATAAACCGCTGGAAAAGAAGAAATCAGCTCATTACTGGACGAACTGGGTTCATGTGGAACTGGAGAGCAAGCCGTTTCGCAACTCCAGAGTCCGTCTCTGTGGGCATTTGTCTACTTTCACCTCCTATAAAAAGCACAGAAAAGCGAGAAGTGGCGAGAAACGGGGGTGGGGGTGGGAGGTGGGGAGGACTTAAGGTTCTCCGTTCACCTCCACTCTTGAGACCCGTGTGTAAAAACAGAGAGAGCCATGCAGAGAGGTGCAACCCGATAATAACAAAGCAGCATCCTGCAAAGTCCTGCCGGACAAAGACTATTATCTGTGGAATTCATCTTTTCCAGCTCTTGGTGGTTCGTGTCCAACGTTTGATTTACCAAGAGATAGACGGCCTGATGAGATTGCAAGCAGTGTCGCAAGCGAAGCCAAAAGACGCAGCGGAGCTGCAGAGAGCAACGGAATGAAGACGCGCAGCGTTTCGTGGGGGAAGGAGAGGCGGGAGGCTATAAAAAGCGAGGGGTGGAAAGGTGAAGCAAAGCGTTACAGGAAGGGTTTGAGGAAGAAGAGAAGAGTTCAAGAGGGCAGAGTTGAAAAAAACAAAAAAAAATAATAAAAAAACAGGAGGTGTTGCATCAGCTGCTGATTGAAGTGCAGTTACATGTGTTGCATAGAAAATGAAATGAAAAGTTTGACGGCAGCAGGCTCTGCAGCTCAGATCCAACCAATGAAATTCCTCCCGATTTCCCAAAACATTCCCTCTGGAGGAAATCGACTTCCAGCTCTAGCTGCCTTCAGCTCAATGTTGTTTTCCATGCTGTCCGTCAAGACCTGGAGGAAAATGTTGCTTTGTTTATATTCATACGAAAGCTGATAGGCGAGAGGCGGTGTTCAGGTCTCCAGTCCGTCACACGGCAACAATTAACACTTGTACTCCAAAAAAATACTGGAAAATCGAGTTTGAAACTGTTTCGTTTATGAGATTGCGCAAACTGCAGCAGAAAGCACCAAACCTGGATATTGTACAAACTAATATATATTTTTTTTTTGTCATGTAATGCATACGTTCATTACACAAAGAGTGAAACATTCCAAGCTTTTATTTTCTGGTAGTTTTGATCACTTTGGCTCATAGATGAATCAGATGATCACATAAAAACAAACTGAAGTGACCCGCTTCTGGCAAGCTGTTCAATTCTGTTTGTTTTGCTTGAATTACTGCATCAGTGCGGCGTAGGACGGAGGCGGTCAGCTGAAGAATGATGGGAGGAAACACGAGCTGCTCTAATTGTTCCTGGTAGACATTTGCGTTGTCTGTGGACTAGGTCTGTCACAATAATCAATAAATCAATTACTTGCATGATAAATTAAGACAAACTCAATTTCCATTGGCATGGTCTGTCGTTTATCTCTTTTTCCTTTCTTTCTACCAAAAAACTGGATGATAAAAGTCTTCAGTTTGGTGCTTTGGTCTCAGCTAAACACAGTTTTTTTTTTAAGGAAAACTTAAAACTTGTTTGCAGAAGTGTCATAATTAATTTTATTTATTGTTTTGTTTATTTATTTGGGATATTTAAGATGTCTTCCAGTTCCAGTGTTAAATGTTCATTAGAATTTAAAGTTTATTGATCCTTGAGAATGTGTTCTTGCGTTATTAGCATGCCATTATTACTGTATTGCTTAAAAATCGGCTCAAACCAACAATATTATTGATTATCCCAATAACTCCAGGAACAATTTATGTGACGACGAAAGCTGGTGGGTGTCAGTGCGCTAATTTTCTTTTGAGGTGGACAGAATCGGTTTCACACGTAAGCAACGGCCGATTGCTGATCTCTCAAAACTTAAGGAAATCAGGGGCAATTTATTGGTGCGCTCCTGATCGCATCCTTTCAAATGCTGTGTCAACGTATTCCTTTGACAATTACGAAAAGGATTTTTTGCAGCTCCACATCAAAGTCAAGACCTTCACACTTGTAGAGCTTTATCAGGCGTTTCATCTACAACGTGGGAGAAACGAAGAAACCCACATGAGCCCAAAGGAAGCTCAAACTCCATGCGGAAAAACTGAAGGTACGAGTTCTGTTTTCAGCATCCTGAGGACAAACTAATCCATAACACCCAGTCTGTGTTAATCCCGCTAATGACTGCCCTGCTCTTTTCAGAGATGTTGGGGGGGGTTGCACGGGTTTTGTTTTGTGACTGTTGCTTTCTCACGGCAGCGTGGCGTCCAAGTGCGGCGATCGTTCAGAGAGAGGAAGAGAGCCGACGTCGATCGGGGGCTCACCTTTTCTCATTGCCGTAGGATTTCTGTGCAACTTTAGCGTGCAGGATCATGACGGTTTGGTCGCCTCGCTCCTTTAGGTAATTCCTCATCGCTTCTCTGCAACAAAACAGAAACATTAAGGTTTTATCACCAACATACCTTGTCACTTAGAAGGAAAAGTTGTTTTTTTTTCTTTTCTTCAGATTAGAGTTGCAATGATTCATCAAAAAGCATAGCTTGAGGGAAAAAAAAAAAACCCCGAAGTGAATGCACAAGTGTCACACATGTAATCAGATTTAGGTGAGGAAACGCATACAGTGAACTCAGGATGACCCAACAAAAGACTCGAGCGCTTGCCAAAAACTTCTGCTCTCCCCCAGATGTGTCCGTGTGGGGGTGGGCTGAACTCTCAACGCCTGGCTCAGGGGGACGGAGGGGAGCAAGAGACGGGAACGTGGAGGAGAAACAGAAGATGCAGAGAGAGAAAGAGAAAGAGAGAGGGCAGTAATGGAAGGATAGCGAGGGGAGAATAACAACAACAAAGCTGACCTCACCAGCAAAAACTTCTTGTTTTCTGGAGTTTTTTCTGTTTTTTTCCTCATTCGGAGCTCCTTGCCCCTTAAAAGGCACAGATCGTGTTTAGATGGAGACACCGCATCACACCTCGACTCAGGCTGCACACATGAACAGATGTCAGTGACACCTGACACGCCAGGGTCTTCACACACACACACACACGCACATGAACGCCGTTCCAGTCTCCAACGTTAGGCTCAGAGCTGGAGTTCGAAAGAGCCTTTGTTATGAAAAGTATGGGGCCTCCTCAGAGAGCCGATCTGTGTGTGTGTGTGTGTGCGTGTGTGTGCGCGCTAGGAGAGTGGAGGGGATGCAGCAGAGGAGGAAGTCCAAGAGAAATTGCGGTTTATCCATTTCATAATGGACTAGAGAAGGCTTTCTTACTTCACTCTAATGACATTTTTATTGGATATTTCCATCTGACAGCAAAGCGGAATTTAGCAATTTCTGAATTACTGACTGGCCGAATCTTATAAACAAGAACAGGCAGCTGAACTGATCTGAAGCATCCATTTATCAGGGTCCCTAAAAGGATTTATCTTAAATTCTTAAAGAAATATTAACAGATTTTTAGTTCCTTTATATTAATTCAAAAGGGCAAAAATACTGAGAAATGGAATAGCAAACCTGACAAAAACCACAAACAGGAAAAAAGGACAAAATTAAGGGAAAATGGAAGGAAGGGTCAAGGAAAGGGAAGAAAGAACAAAGGGAGGGCGGAAGGAAGGAAACTGAGAAAGGAGGAAAGAAGGAGGGAAGGAAGCAAGGAAGGAAGGAGGGAACAAAGGAAGGAAGCAAGGAAGGAAGCAAAGAAAGAAGGACAGTTTGGAAACCACTGCTTTACACAACGGGAAGGGAAAGAAGGTCTGGGAATAAGACTTTTTTCAATGCTTACTTTCTTAATTCTTTAAATAAATCACCAACAGGTGTTTTGTTTCTTTCTAAACTTTGTCTTGGGGTTGGAGTGAAACCAATAAAGGTCAGGGACTGATGTTTTCATCCCTTCATTGTCTGACAGATTCAAATACCACCGCTTAGTTAGAGAAGGACGCAGCGGTCCTGAGGTGTTAAAAAAAAGAATACAAGTCTGTACTCATATCTTCAGACCTTCCACCAGAGTACTGCATGCTGCTAGAATAAGAAACTAGTGTCAGCTTGGTTATGTGCAACACCCCTTGTCTTTTGGTTAACAGTGTTTCACAGCTCAAGAAACCAAACCAGAACCAGACCGCTGCAGCGACCTTCGCCCATCGAGACAGATGGGCTTTAGCTCAAAAGGAAGCTTTCACTCTGAGAGTCGTTATCCAGGCCCTTTGTGGTTTTGTTTTTGTGATTGTTGCGGCGTAAAATTACAGATTTTCCTGCATTTTCTTTCTTTAAAGGTGGGGCCAAAGTTACAGTTTTTTTAAGGCTTAATTTTTGCCGTAACACGATCTTGCACAAATTTTGAAATTGATGTACAAAATCTTCCTCAAAAAAACAACAACTGGATTTTAACTTATATTTTACATGCAAATAACTTTTTTAAATATGTTCTTGAAATGGCACACTTAATTAGGGCTGTTGTAAATGAATATTTTAGTAATCGAGTAATCTTACGATTATTCTTACGAGTAATCACATAAAAAAGTTTATAAAATAAAATATTGGTAAATGTGGCATAACAGCAGTGTTACTATCGGATATCAATATCAGTCCAATTTTTCATATATGAGCTTCTCTACTAGCTACTTTTTTGTAGTTTAGAAAATTTACCTGTAACAATAATAGCTCACTTTCTAAGTTAGCCTGAAGAAAAGTTATACAAAAATCTGAAATTATATTCAATTTAATAAGAAAGAGGCAGGATCACAAATACGCTTATAAAAAAATGTCTATACTCTAATTTTTTGTTTATGTTTTCATCTTCAGTGAGTTTAATAGATGAACTCTCACCTTGCCCCATACCTGTTTGAGAATACAGGAAATGTCGCCTGGGGCAGAGGATAGATTAGAGACGAATGAACGGGAGGAGGGGA
>CAEGAE010062967.1:0-11471 GCA_903067095.1 Girardinus metallicus | reverse complement strand
ATATATATATATATATGTTTACTTATAGTAAGTAATATTTTCTTAATATCAAGCATTAAAAACACTTAAAATGAGAAAAATATTCCAACATAAAAACCTCTTTGTGAAAAAACTTATCTTGGAAAAAAGCATAAATATCCTTAATCCAAGATGTTTAATTTTAGATTCCAGTTTTTGCAGTGATTAGAGACTGGATGTTAATTAGGTTTAGGTCAACGTTAAACTTAGATGGAGGTTTTTGGACGGAATAATTTGAGTTCATCTCCCTCGCAGATCTAATTTTAAAGCTATTTTTATTCAACCAAAAAGTTTGTTTCCTGATAGGAATTATGACCTGCATCTATTAAAAGATGCCATGTCTTATTTTCAACACCACTTTTAGATGAAAATACGCAATGTCTTAATCAAAATCAATCAATCCCATTTTATTTGTATAGCACATTTCAGCAGCGAGGCATTTCAAAGTGCTTTACATCATAACAAACACAAAAACACAAAGTCATGCAACATAGAATCAACAATCAAAACATGACGTTAAGCCAAGTAACATCGTTAAATTCGTAATTGGTTACGTTTCAAATACAACTCTAAACAGGTGGGTCCTGTGCATCAAGACTAAATACGGTAGATATTTCGATTAAATTTTTTTTTCACACTACACAATTTTTGGTTTAGTTTCTACTGCAAATATCTTAGTACCCTTGAAATGAGACAAAAGTAACTAAGCAGTTAATATTTTGCAAGAGACAGCCTCTTAGTTAGAGTCAAAAATTCCTTAATTTTAAATAAAAAAATACTTGTTCCACTGTCAGATTATTTTATTTATAACATGGGAAAAATGTCTTGCTGCAAATGAAATAATCTGCCAGCGAAACTGGAGCTTTTTCATCAATATTAAGGATGTTTTGACTTAAAGCAAGTTGCTACGTCTTGCTGAAAAGTTACTTGTAAGTTAGTTTTGTCTTATTTCAAGTGCACTAAGATATTTGCAGTAGAAATTAGACGAAAAAACGCTTTGTAGTATTTTATGTTTTTGCAGTGATGATCTCTGCAATTAATTTTTTAAATATATATTTATGTTTTAAGTCAAAAGCATAAGTCTAGCCAAACCTGCTACATTTTTTCACTTTTTTCTGTCGTTCCGCCTCTCCTCTCTCCTTGCTCAGTTGCGGGAGCTGCAGGATAAGTATGCAGAGTGTATGGAGATCCTCCATGAGGCTCAGGAGGAGTTGAAGAACCTGAGGAATAAAACTCTACCTCTCAGCACCCCGAGGCGTTTCCATACACTGGGCTTATTCCCAATGGTCAGCACATGAGCCGTCACAGCTTTGTGCAGTTTATTATATCAGGCTGTCATCTCCGGCAGAATGAATGGATTAATTTTCTTCTCTCAGGACTCGCTTGCGGCAGAAATAGAGGGAACTATGAGAAAAGAGCTTCAGATGGATGATCCAGACGTAGAAGAGCAGAGGTGCCTTTAGTCTTACGCTCCAACGTTGTTCCTGCGTGATAATTTGAACGTATCCCTCCATCTTCGTAGTAATGCGATTGTGTCGCTCGTTTCTCCAGACTGCACCCAAAGCGAGTTTTCCAGACGGTGAAAAACCTCAACCTGATCCGTCAGCAGCGTTCCTCTGCAGCCCCCTCCCCTCTGAACATCCCAGGGTCCAATCAGAACTCGTGCTTCACCTCGGGCCGCTCCAGCAGGGTGGGCACGCCTCGCTCCAACTCCATCTACGGGAGTGAAACAGGAAGTGGGATTGTCTTGGACAACAGGACAAGCAGTACCCTGGAGAGTCCAGATGATGGGTGAGGAACATTTTGAATCTTTAGCAAACAGAAAGGGGGGGAAAAAAATAGAGATTGCTCTTCTTATCTGTCTTTCTCTCCTCAGGTCGGAAGACTCCAACAAGCGGCCCCCTGGTACGCCGGGGACCCCGGGCAGCAGGGACTTGGAGGCAGCGCTGCGACGCCTGTCTCTGCGCCGTGACAACTACCTCTCAGAGAAACGCTTCTTCGAAGAAGAGAGGGAGAGAAAGTTAGCCTACCTGGGGAAAGAGGAGGAAAAGGGAGAGGCTGAAGGCAGCGGGGGTCCGGGGACCCCAGCGGAGAGCCTGCTGTCGTTCTGCTCGCACCCCTCCTTCGGAAGCATCTGGTCGGGATACTCCATCACAGCCAGGTCCTACCTGCCGGAGAAGCTGCAGATTGTAAAGCCGCTGGAAGGTGATTATTGGTCTAATGATCCTCTTGACACAAAGAAGGAAAAGAAAAATTGTAGCTTTCAAAACGTCTTCCTGTATGCAAACAAAAACTCAAAGAGAAAAGAGAATCACAACCAGAAGCAGAGACAGGACTACAACTATGTCTTTCTAAGTAGTTCAGACAGTGAGACACAGATTAGTCCAACGCAAGACAATGACGGCAAACACCCAAACCGGTATTTAATCTTTCATAACCAGAGCAAGTCACAGGTCCTCCCGAGTGCCTCATCGAATGTGAAGCTGCGCAGAAGCTCCAGTCTGTTGGAGATTCGCAGCCTGTCGGGTTTACAGCCTCCCCTCAGAGCTCCTCTGGCTCTGGGCAGGGGCCTGCTGACCGCCTTAAGACAAGAGGAAGGCACTTTGAACCTCCAGCACTCCTTTTATTTCAGACACACACAGGCGCGCTGCTGGTTCGAAGTGTAGAAACCGCACAGGCCGCTGACAACGCAGGAATGTTACAGATCTTAAAAAATGAGTACATGGTCTGTATACTTTTTAAAGCAAACATACTTTGTGCATGTATGCATTTAGTCATCATATTATCCAAATTATGCCTTATTTGTTAGGCATGAACTTATGTTTTAACTGAGTTTGTCAGCTTAGTTATTACAACATTCATGTATCTCCATATTTAACAGCCGTACACCTGACAGAGTTAGATTTCACTCCAGCAGTAGCAACTTTTTAATGATTAAACTGCTACGTACACCATTTGCTGTGTTTTTCCTCCACCTACTGTTCAGAACTGAAATTACAATCACAAACGTAAACATTACACTATTTGCTGTCTTATGTGTAAAATTAAATAAAATGGGAGAAAAAAAAACTACATGGTAGCATAAACAGTAGGATGGAAAACAATGTGGGTTTTTTTTTTTTTTTTCGGTATAGAAAATTTTATTTTGTAGCCCAACATTTTTTATAGCTGGGTCAAATAGAACAAATAAAATAGAGAGTATATAATTAGAAATATCCTTTACCGTTCCACAGTGGGGGGAATTCAGGCGTAAAAGCAACAAAGTGACAGAGATGTAGGTTCACACAAAAATATATAAATTATCATGTATATTTTTTTGTTCATTTTTAGCTCCGCTCCTCATGTTTGTGTTTTTTGAAATTTTTTTGTGTTAAAGTGCCTTGAAGTGTGTGACTGTAACGTAGCAAAACGTGACAAGTTCATAGATTACCGTCACTGTTTCATCACACTGCAGGTTTGTTTCTGCTCTCTGTGTTGTTTCTTCTGTCCTCATGAGCAAAATTATTAGCATGACCTCTGTCTTCTGAAACGTGACATTTACACATTTGTTCTCCCAGTTACACAGCATCTTTTATCTGTAGCTGCTTTTCTTTTCTCTCCATTTCTGTCTCTTTTTAGGCTTTTTCTTTACTTGATTTTTTTCTTCTTCCATTTAACTTCTGTTCTTTGTAAACAACTTCCCTAATAAAATCTAATTTCCTCGTCTTCCATTCATTATATTCTCGTCTCTTTTTTTCCAGTTAATTCGCTCACCTGTTCCCACATTCTACATAAAAAGCACCCAAAATAACGAAATAACAGGATCACAAAGTGCTGAAACTTAACATAGACATTTTGCCCACTTTGCTGTCCGTCGTCATGTGAAACTTTTAGACAGTTAAAACATGGACACAATCTTTTCTGATATTATTATCTTTATGCCTGTCAAATATTTTGTTCAGTGCAGGAACGCAGTGCTGCAGCTTAACAGAGCTAACTCTCACATGATAATCTGATTCAGGTTGTGTGGTGGGTTTTTACTTCCTATGTTGTTGGTATGTTGCACATTTCAGACCTAAATGTCAGTTTTGCTAAGGAATAACACCGATGTTTCATTTCTCAGATCTGTTTCTCAATAGGTTTATAAATCTACAGCTCATTATGTCATGTGTGTTCAGGTAGAAGCACAGCTGAAATGGTCTTGTTGTGAGTTTCTGTACATCTAGAGTATCTTTAGCATATTTTCCAGTAACGTAAGGCTTTCCTTTTCACTTGTGCAGGTTCTGCTACCCTGCACGCGTGGCAGCAGCTGGCTCAACCACACATGGGGGCTCTGCTGGATCATCGGCCGGGCGTGGTCACAAAGGGCTTTCGCACTTTAGAGCAGGACCGGGAGCAGGAGAACAGCTGGCAGCTGGACCAGCCGGAGGAGGACGAGGCGTCGTCTGACTCGTTCACCGGCTTGTCGGGAGAGAGCCCTGCTTCGACAGGTTCCCTCCACTCTACCTCCGCCGGCTCCGTCTGCTGTATCATCAAGGGCAGCAACCAATTAGAAGGACTGAATGGGGCAATTTGTGGTCCGAAAGAGGCAGTGGAAGGAAAAGATGGACTCGTCGCCGGCGCGCCCCTTTCCTGCCGTTCCCCGTCCTCGCCCGTTCCCTCTTGTTCAGAGGGCAGCAGGCACACAGACCTCAAGGAGCTCCAAGCCCTGCAACCCGCCACTGTGGACCGCATGCCTGGTGAGGGAGCGTTTTAGCAGGAAAAGAAAAACCCAGTCCCAACCCCCTCCCCACCTCAAAATGCAGATTTAAATGAAAATGAATCTGGAGCATGGGGAGAATAGAAGGAATGGGCAGAGGAAGATTGGTGGGAGGGTGGAAGGAGTGAAGGGAAGGCTTCCACTGGACATTTCACAGCTGTAACGTGGCAACGCTTCCTGCATGATCACACTCACCTCCGCTCAAGCCAGGAGCCGCGCCTTACCCACGCAGCCGTCCGCCTCCGTCCAGACAGAGTACTTTTTGATTGTTTTTTTTTCTAACATTTTTTACATTTTCTTCTTCTCAGTTTCTCCTTTTCATACGCCGCCTTTGCTTTGCTCGCACTTCCTCAGTGCCTCGCAGGTTTCTCAAACCAAAACCTGCAAAGTTATAAAAATGTAACAAAAAAATTTAGAGTTTGAAAACGACTGACACAGTGAGAGATACAGACGTATCATCATCTTTGGATCCAGCCTGCTTGCTTCAGTGCGTGCGTGGAGGCTGCATCAGGTGTTGCCACTGCAGCTGTTCCAAGTCACATGAATGCATGACGCTCAGAGCTGCGTGGAGCTAATTCAGCGGCTCTGTCAGAGGGTCACCTCTATCAGCCCACACACACTAATCTTGATCTGAGCACGTTTGGTCTTTGACAACATTTGCATGTAGTCGCGGTCATTTGAGATTTATCTAAAGACTATAATTTTCATCTCTTTCTTGTTCATCCGTTCATTTTCTATCCTTGCTTCAGTCTAATCTTGATTCGGAGGGGGGGGGAGGGGGTTTCTTGTTTTTTATATATTTAATTGCTTTCGATTTATTTGCATTTAAATTGAATGGAGCAGGTCAGTTTCAACAACTAAGAAGATCATTAGATGTTAAAATCTCTTGAAAAACACAAAAGCAGGGCTAATTAAAACGGGTGCTTTCGCTTGGGGTCTAAACTGTGACTGCGATCTATTTCCCCTTTTCTTACAACATGCAGTTGTTTTACAGTGTATGATTTTTTTTTTGGTGCATTTTTCATCATGACTAACAGAATCTGTTTTGTTCTCCTCCTTCTCCAATTCGCCTCAGTCCATTTCCCAGGGAAATGTCTGTCCCACACCAGCTCCACCTACACCTTCACCACCTGCAGGATTCTCCACCCGTCTGATCAGCTGACCTCGGTGTCCCCCAGGTAACATAACAACTAAATATTTATCAACGCGCACTTTTTCGGCTTGATTTTTGTTTTTCTGTTTTGGGTTCCTTTAATATTCACTTCAAATCACTGTTAATTTACACAAACATACAGGCGCCAACTAAATGGAGCTGGACACTTCTCTTTTTTTTTTTTTTTCTTTTTTTTTTTCTTTAAAACACTTTTTGGTGTCACACGAGGTCACTCAAGTGTTTGTGTCCCTGCTGTGTGATTGGCTTGACAGGTCATGTGAGGAAGACGAGCCAGAGCTGTATCAAATAGCTCTTCTGGCAGAATTAGAGCAGACCCATTGAAAGCACCGTTCAGTGTGCAGATGGGTGAGAACGTGCATGATCGTGCATATCTAAAGACCCTGTGTGGGTGTGTTTGAACCTGAGTAACATCAGGGTTTGCCTCTAAATGTGTTCTTTAATCCAGTGTGCATAAGCTTCTTTTTGATGTGAATACTGATAATAACGACATAATAATTACAAAAACAGCGTTCAGGCCTGTTAAAAGCTTTTAGGTCGAAAATGATTACAGAAAGTTCAGGTACAGTTTGAGAAAGCTTTTGTCTTACCCACTGTCTTTCCACTGAATGTTTTTAAATTGACTTTTGTCTTATTTTGTAACAACGTATTTGACTACTGTGGTTTGGAAATTGCTGCAAAACAAAAAAAAAAAAAAATGCTTTCCTACTTTGCTTAAACTAAAACGAATCATGCATGTTTTGACACGCCGATGCAATTTTTACTAAAAGCTGTCAGACATCCGTGGTCTTTTTGAACAAAAGTGACTTCTCACTTATTGGCCTGTGAAATGTTATATTTTATATTCTGTAACGTAAAGTTTTTGTGGAGTGTCATTCTGTCCGTGGACTCTTAAACCATGTGACCTTACGGGTAGTAGGAGTTAATCTTTTGCTGTTTGATTAATTTTTGTAGCTTGACCAGTCTTGGTATGCAAAGTGACACAATACTGTGTACATTGGAGAATAATCTAATATGAATATCTAAGCTGGTAGGAAGGACAAAAAATGAATAAGTCTAGAAGAGCAACGTATGCAGAGATGTGGTGTGAAGATGGAGGCTGCAGGAACTGGATGAGATGCAGGTAGATGAGCCACTGCGTTTAGCCCTGAAAGGGAGAAAGACCATGCAGATCGAAGACATTGAAGTTTGTTTGTTGTTTTTTTTTTTTTCAACCTTTACCAGCCTTACAAGCTTCAGTTTTGAAGAACGTCAGAAGTAGAGATGCCCCGATCAAAATGTTTTGATCAATTTGTGCCCCACAGTTTTTGTTAGGCTTTGACTTTCTGTTGTCAATTTTCATCATTTTGTTTTTCTCTCCTATATCATAAGAAGGTAGAAGAACCATATTGAAAAAATGTTACAAAATGTTTCAGCCATAATGTGCTATAGATGATAGCAGAGGCCACATCATCACACCTGCACAAGAACACCGTCTTTTACCTTCTTATAATAGAAATATAAGGATTGAGACTTTTCTTAGCATCTTACAAGAGTGGTTACATGTTCAGCTTGGATTGCATTATATCAACTTCTTCTCAAAGTTTAATCCATGCATGGTTTCCTGCAAATTTCTACATTATTCCCACTAAAATTCATTGGAGGAGTTGCAGAAAAGCCTTTCAGAAGAAGACAAATTCACAGTGCTCTATCTGTTCCTCAGTCGTTAAGCAGATGTGTTATGGTGATTATCGATAAATCAAGTTCACCTGTTTCTGAACTCAAGTATTCCTCACCTAATGACTGTCATTTATGCCTTATTTTCTACTTTTCCCTCCTCTTTATGTCTCCAGCCCTGCAGTAGCGTTTTGTCAAAGCAGCTCTGCCATCGGCACTCCGACCCACACCTCCTCTCCCGTACCCTTCTCAGCCCCGCACACGCCCTCCTACACCCCCTGCTGCACTCCGCGCCGCCTCTCCCTTTCGCTCTCCCTCGGCGAGTCCTCCACCAACTTGAGAGACTCCACCAAGACCACCAGCACCTCTCTAGGACTTGTGCGCCTCCTGCTGGAGCGTGGCATTTCTGCCTCGGTGTACGATCCTCGCAGCTGGGACCGAGGGCTGGGTGCCAGCGGCGCTTCAACGCCCACAGAAAGAGTGCAGGTGCAGAGCAGCGCAGCCAAGTCAGGGGGGAATGAAGTCAGACAGCTGGAGAGGCGACCGGATACCCTCCTCCTTCAGCCCTGCTCCCCTCCGAACTCCCCTCCCCAGGAATCTGCCTCAGCCGCCAAGGCGCGGCCCGCATTTCAGTTTAGTCCTTCGAAGGAGGATCCGCCGTATTACGACGCCTTCCTCGCCTCCAAGCCGGCTCGCACCATTCTGAGGGAAGTGCTGATGGATCTAGAGAGAGAGTACGACGGCGAGTCGGACGAAGACGGCCAGAACGAGGTGACGAACCTTGGACTGGTGGACAAACTGAAACGCTTCCGAATGCTCTCCCCTGTTTCCGCCTCGGTTTCCTCCGGGAGCGGTCTGCTGGCGCCCTTCAGCTCCAGCGGACTGGGTGGCGGGCTCCCGGGTTTAAATGCAGGACTGAGGAGGAACCGAAGCTATCCGGCCATGGTGGGGGCCAGCATGGCTATGAAAGACCCCGGTGGACCGCCCTGCGCTCTCATCCCACAGACGATGCAAACATCACACCCACAAGATCCGGCACAGACAGATGAAACGGGCGAAGTGCAAACACACCCCTCCGTCGTCAGGAAAGCCATTCACATACCGCAGACTTTGCACGCACTGGAACCAGTCACACCACAGACGATAACACAGAGACACGCCAGGCCAAACTGGGATTCAGACAACTCAGCAACACAAGGCCAACACAGTGAGGGTCAAACCAGGACATGGTAGGAAAAACTCTGCACGTTTGGCCAAAATCACAGCGCTTTAATACACTTTTCATGTTATCATTACACACGTACAAATACAAAGCCAAAAAGTATATTTAGCGCACACATGGTCTGCAAAAGCAGACCGGTACAATCCGCCCTCATTTCCCCTTACAGTCTGTGAACCTGAACAAAATGTTGGAGTGACGACTGAGAGCAGTAGTGGCTGAAACTGTTACACTGTGTTATATTTAAATACTGTCTGGCCAGATTAACGACGGCGTATGCTGCCTTCCTTTGTGTCATTATTGTACAATGTACTGTATATGCAATATACTGTGGCACATAGTATATCATTAAAGCCCCAGTCTGGAGCACTGTACGATGTGGCTGAATTCATGTGCTATGTATAGAGATGGACCGGTTTCTATGGCCGGTTTCCAGTCTTCAGCTCCAGTCCTCAAGAGCCAACGTCCTTGAACTGGTCCAGCGTACTTGAATCAAACGAATAGCTCATTGCCTCTGCCCAGCTGACCAGATCGAGAGCTTTAGATGAACTCTGAGACCACCAACGTGTCCAGTTTCAACGGGCTCCATAGCAGTCAGAGGGTGAAAGCTAAAATGGATAAAAAAAATTAAAAAAAGAGAAATTTTACTGAATTCCCTTCAGCCTCTTCGTGTCATAAAATATAGTTTTCTTTTAAATAGCTTCTTGCATCTTTGTACTTCCTCTGGTTTCATTTTTTTAACACGTAAGTTGATGCCGAAACCAGCTAACTTTGATTCCTCTTCTCGCGTCGTTGCCAGCACAACACGGTCATGTTTGTGCTGGTTGTGTTTGTTAATCGGAGGAATGATTGGACCGTCGCATTTCCGACCAGCTCATCAAGCTAAAAATTATTGGATCACGGTCACCGGACGACCTCCTGGTGTGTATCTAATTATTTAACATAACTGGCTGGTCTTGGCAAAGCCAATAAATATCATCAAATGTTCTCCTTTAAAATGTTGCCATTGTTTCATGAAGCAATTTAGGCATTTTTATAAGATCCTAACTGCTTGTATTTCCATTTTTCTGTGCTGAAGCTGAAAAAGGGTCACAATTTTTGTCAACAATGTCTTTTCCACCTTTTCTTTCTTTTGTTGTCTAAAAAAAATTTTAAATAAAAATCCAGATTGGGGCTTTAAGATATCCTGTTGCTGTGACTGAATGTTCTTATGTGCCTAAAAACAAACACACTGTATTTCATTAGAAAATTGACTGCATTTGTTGTTTTTTGTTAGTTTGTAAATGTTTTTGTTTGCCTTTTGTTTTGCTGTGTGCAATAGACATGACTTCATTTGTGCAATTCAACGGTTCGCGTGAGATTCTGTGCGTTCTTCTGATTTCAGATGAATATTTTTTTTTTTTTTTTTTTTTCTGTTTTGTTTAAGTCCTCGTAAAATTTTGGTTTCTATGGGCATAGAGTAAAGCTGTTGTTAAATCTGAAGGAGTCCCAGAATAATTTCCTTTTTTTTTTCCCCCCTTCATTTTATTTTTTTTTGCTTGATCTGTCCGTATGCATCCAGGCAGTAAAGGATAACATTTATGACTGTAGGTGTTGGAGTTTGACAGACAAAATGGCTACAGACATTTCAGTTTATCAAAACGTGCACAATAACTGCAACATCAGCACCTTCAGTCTGCTGAAAACGGATCTTGCATTTAACCCTCCAAGCTGATGTCAGTTTGCTGCGTATTTTTATTTTTTCAAAGCATTTATCTTTTTTTTTTTTTTTTTTTTTTTTTTTTTCCAATACTGTCCACCTTGTATCTTCAAGCGTGCACATACTGTACTCAGTTTGGGTCAAACAGCAGAGAGCAGTGAAATCTGAATCCTGCTGATCTCCAGCTCCTGTCTCTGCAGTGTTGATCGGTTCAATCTGTAATGTTCGTGCTCCGGTTCGTTCCACAGAAGCAGACCCACCCGATCTTCAAATTCTGGTGTGATTACACCTGAATGAGGAGCGACTGATGCTCACGTTTGTGAAATGAGTCGGTAAACTAAATTGTGATCCCAACACGCAGCGTTTCAGACTTTTACACAGATCAACATTTAGGTTGCTGTTCATTAGGAGTTTCAATGCGTCATCTGGGTTTTGGACGTTGTACCTGGACCAAGAAGTTGTAGCTTGAATGAATGGAAAATTTTGCTGCTTTGTTCAGTTTTGTTTCATAAGTCACGCAAGTGATAATTGCACACCTTTAAAGCGAAGGATGTTTCAGGTTGTTTATTTTAGTGTCATGTGGAGTCACCTTTACAGTAACGGATTAAATTCTTCATACTTCAGTGGCTTTTAGAATAATTTCTCTTGCCTGCAGGGGCATCGATTGTTCGCTGTCTACAAGCCCGTTTCTGCCTTTAGCAGCAGCACATTTTAAGAAAAATAAAAAAATCTCAGTATTTCAGAGAAGAATGGAGCGGTAATGTTGGTACGACAGCAAGTGTCTCAATGTAATTTTTGTGCCACGTCATCCGAATGTAAGTTATTATTCAGCTTGTAGGGCCATTGTACAGATTTCTGTCTGATTTAATCATTTCACTGTAACTGTATGCAACACAAACATGTATAATTTTGAAATATAAAAAAAAAAAAATATATATATATATATATATATATATATATATATATATAT